>WOXC01006260.1:0-48687 GCA_011680675.1 Gymnobelideus leadbeateri | reverse complement strand
AAACCCCAAATGGGGTGATGCTGTCAGGACACAGCTGGAAAACAACTGAACAACAAGGATTCTATGTCTTCTTATAGCACATTGAGAGCTGAGGTGTTAAAGTCCAAATGTGGTAGTCCCACTATTGTCAATGATGCAAAGAGACCACAATAGAAACAATGACTAATTTGTTGCATTTCACATCCATTTGTTGTTTTCCTTTAGCTTTATTTATCTACCTTCTTAGGACTCTGTAGTTCAATTAGCTGCATCAGTACCTATGCATTATTAAAAAGGCCTAGAAGGTTTCAGGTGCATTTGATGGCTCCTTTATGGATACTTCACATGAGGATCTGGCCAAGAATTGGACGGGAAGAGAAGGTATAAACCAGTGACTGTTCACACTGTTCCAAAGAGTACCCACACTGCTGAGATCAGGGCTCCCATGAGCCCTGCTGTCTCAAGCCCAGCTTTCTACAGGCTTGTTTCCACACACACTGGTTTTCATTATTTCATGAGGTCATACTGCTCATCTCATGTTGGCCAATGTTTTTATTTTTAGTCATTTCCCCCTTTTCGGTGGAAACAGCTTGTTTAAAGAGATTGAGTTGGGGTTGCTGCAATCTCCCACTGTCTCCTCTTTTTATCTTTCCTTCTACTTTCAGTATGAGTTTTGACCTTTGTCCTAACTAGTCAATGATTGTGCATAGGCAAGTGATTCTGAGTGACTTCCACATCAAAAACTAGCTTTTGTTTTTTTTATTTTAATGTAGGAAGTAAAAATCAATTTCTTTTTTTCCTTTTGTCCTGCTGTTCAGTGCTTTCCTAGTTCAATAGCTTCTTTAAAAAAAAAAAACAACAAAACAACCCACCCAAATCAATCCTATTCATGATATCAAGTCATGAGGCTTCTGATTAATCTACAAACCTTTGGTATAGAGATTAATTCCTTAATCCCGAACGATATACCCATATCGGAAATGTTCAGATAGTTTTGCTACTGAAGCAAATGGTCTAATAGCTTCCATTGATAATGCACTTTACATTCATACTGTATACAACAGAGATTATTTTCATCGGATTGTTCCAACAACCTCCTCAGATAGCAGTAAGCATTTAATCCCCATTTTATTGATAAGGACACACAGGCTCAGAGATATTAAATAGCTCATTGGTTTATAGTCACACAACTTGGACGCAGCCGAGTCGAGCTTCTTGGGATAGCCAAGAATTGTCAACAGAGCGAATATCATTTGATTAGGGAATGACTAAACAAATTGTGATATTCAGATCTAATTATAAAGGAGGTGCTTGATTGGGTCAATGACTCAAATCCCCCCTCCCATACACACAAACTTTTTTATATGTATATACAGTATACATATATGTATGCATATGCATATGTATATATGCACATATATAAATTTCTACAAAGTTAATTAAATCTAGCTGACATATATGTGTCTATTTTACATGTAATGCTAGCATTAATATAGTGCTTTAAGGTTTGTGCTTCATAAGTATTATTTTGTTTTATTCTTACAACCGTGGGAAGGAGGTGCTATGATTACTCCCATTTTACAGATGAGGTAACTGAGGCAGACAGAGGTTATGTGACTTACCCTTCAGTGTGGATCTGAAGCAGGATTTGAACTTAGGTCTTCCTGATTTCAAATCAGGAGCTCTATTTTCAATAATGGAAGGATATGGGTAAGGTGTTGTGAGCTATAATCTTAGAAAAGATATTCCCTCTTCCCCAGTTCCTCAGGGCTGCCCCTAGAATCCTGGGGGGGTATACATCAGCCTTGCTCTGGGGATCCAGCCTGTCAGTGTGAGGAGAGATTGGAATAGTTGTCTCAGACCATGGACTATATAACGTGATATTATTATTATTATTCAAGCAGCCAGGAAGAAACAATTTCTATATTGTGGAAACACAATCAGAATAGCCCAGGACCTGGCAGCTTCTACACTGAGGGATCGAAGGGCATGGAATATGATATTCCAGTGGGCAAAAGAACTGGGAATGAACCCAAGGGTCACCTACCCAGCAAAACTGAGTATTATTGTAAGAAATAATAAATATGAAGAAGTCAGAAAAGCCTGGGAAGGCTTATTAGGGACCGATGTGGAGTGAAGTAAATCAGGAATACAATATACATGATGACTGCAACAATGTAGATAGGAAAAAAAACCTCTTAACAAAATAATATATACGGAATGATAGAGAATTATAATGATAAAGCTTGGATGTGAAGAAGAGGCAAGAAATGTCTCTCCTTTCTTGGCAGAGATGAGGGACTGGGACTATGGAACATTGCATAAGGGAAGCTGGGGACTCCATAGTACACAGGGCTGAGCCTGGAGTCAGGAAGACCTGAGTTCAAATCTGTCTCATATAGTTACTAGCTGAGTGTCCCTGGGCAACTCACTAAACCTCTGTTTGCCTCAGTTTCCTCAACTCAAAAATGGGGATAAGAATAATATCCACCTCCCAGGCTTGTGGTGAGAATCAAATGAGATGATGATTGTAAAGTGCTTAGCACAGTGCCTGTGTTAGAATAGGTGCTACAGAAATGCTCATTTCCTCTTTTCCATCATTGCTCTCAGACTCAGTTGATGTGTAGGTTATTATTGCTAACTGCTTTAAAAATTTCTTTTCTTCCCTCCCTCCCTCCCTCCCTCCTTCCCTCCCTCCCTTCTTTCCTTCTTTCTTTCCTTCCTTCTTCCCTTTTTTCTTTCCTTCCTTCCTCCCTCCCTCCCTCCCTTTTTCCTCCTCCCTCCCTCTTTCCCTACCTCCCTTTTTCCTCCTCCCTCCCTCTTTCCCTACCTCCCTTTTTCCTCCTCCCTCCCTCTTTCCCTCCCTCCCTCTCTTCCTTCCTCCCTCCCTCCCTTCCTTCCTTCCTTCCTCCCTTTCTTCCTTCCTTCCTTCCTTCCTTCCTTCCTTCCTTCCTTCCTTCCTTCCTTCCTTCCTTCTTCTCTCTCTCTCTCTCTCTCTCTCTCTCTCTCTCTCTCTCTCTCTCTCCCTCCCTCCCTCCCCTTCTCTCTCAAAATATAGCTCCTTAGGTAGAGGAAAAGGCAGGGTTATCCTTAGAAATGAAGGTGATATAAAAAACAAATGGTATCAATAAAAAAGAAAAATTATTTTAAAAAATCTTAGGTTGTCATAAGTTAAAAAAAATGTAGCAGAGCTGAGACTCCAGTCCTGCTTGAGATCTCTCTACTTTTGGCTGACTTATTGTACCAGTTTATTACTCTGTCATTTCTCTTGTCAGTTTCATCAAATCAGTGAAAATTGAGTGGAAAATTTGTCCTCCTTTAGAATTTCTGACTTAAATTTTTAACCTGAATTATTCACCTGAACTGTCAGCTCAGCAGGAGGCAGAGCACATTGATTAACAAGAGGGAATCTCAGCCAAGGGAAATCAAATGACTTATTCATGGGTTCCCAGGAATTTTTACAAAGGATCCTTCAGCCTGGGTGGCATCACTAGTGACAGAGCCTTGAAGGCAGATCTTCCCAGTCAGGTCTCCATCTCCTCCTCCTTCCATGGACTACAACAGTATTCCCCAAGGCAGTAAGGTAAAGTGGGAAGACAATGGGAGTTGGAGTCTTCATTCTAATTATAATGATAAAGAAGAGATATTAAATGTCATCTTCTTTGCAGAAGAGACAGCTTGTGGGTCTGGAATACTACATCTAATGTCATACTTTGTCAATATATTTGTTCAGTTTGCTGAATTTCTTTTTGTTATAGGGGATGGCTCTCTAGAAGGAGAGGGGAGAGGGTACATTGGGAAATGTAGGTGATGTAAAAACTGTTGATATCAATAACATTTTACTTCATAAAAAAATGAGTCCATCAGTTGGAGCTGCCTTGCCCTGGCAGTCTTTACCCAGAGGGAGCTCTTCCTTGACCTGGCCTTAACCCATTACCTTCTGCAGCAGAAATCTCCTCTGTGGCAGCTCCACAGTGTCCTGGCATCTCTACTCATAGGATTTAGGGTGCCCCCCCCCCCTCACCAAATAAACCCAGAGAAACACTTAACTATGAAAAACCAAGAGTCTCTTTTCTCCAGTGCAGCCTTTGTGTTCTGAGGTCTAGCTCCCTCTCTCCCTCTAGCTAAATTTGTCTTTACAAACTTGTTTGAGGATGCCTTTCATGCTACTTCCCCTGGGCAGTTTCTGTTGCTTGCCCCTGGCTTCCGACTCCTTGTTTCTCAGCTCTGATAACCAACACAGTCATGGACTGGCTTCTTTTCTTGTTTTCTATCCAGAACATATTAGAAATTCCTAAGCTAAATAAGTCTCCTTTCCAAAAGACATTTCCTTTCATCCACAAATGGGCCCGTGCCATGAGGTGGGGTTGGGCATGAGTTTAATTACGTTTCTCAGTGCTAAGAAGGTACAGGGAGAAAGGCATAACAAAGATTTGGCCTTCTGGCCCACAAGTATACACATTCTAGAGGTCTGAACATATGAAATTGTCATGTTGTAACTCAGGGTCTCAGGGACATTAGCTATTTTAATTACTAATAAACTAATTCCTCCACTAAAATCTTCCCTCAATACCTCATTGGGCAGTGGGGGTGATCCCATTTGCTCAAAGGCTGTGCTAGGAGGTCCTACCCAATCAGAAAGATTTTGAATAATGGTCTGTCCATGGGCTGAGTGTCTTTTATCTGAGGAAAAGGCTGCATTTCATCAAAAGTCCACATTAAAAAAATATATGTATATGTGTGTGTATACATATGTATATAATTATATATACATATACTCATATATACACACATACACACATTATATATTTGTATGTATGTGTATGTATTTACACAATAACTGTAATTTCTCTCAAAGATCATCTCCTAAATCACATAGGGACTATGACCTCCTCAGTGGAGGGAGTGCTCACCTTGACAGGAAAGCCTGGTTTTGGAGTCCAGAAGATTGGAGTTCAAATTCTACTCAGACATTTACGAGCTATGTCATTCTGGACAGCCGACTCAGCCCCTCTCAGCTCTAGTTTCTTCAACTGTAATATGGAGTTAATAATATTAATGTAAGGATCAAATGTTTAAAGTGCTTTGCAAACCTTAAAGTATCTACATAATTGTTAGTTGTTGATATAATCCTAGATTACTGAAATGCTGAATGAATGGATGGATAACACTTATGAGGGTTTTGCAAATCTAATGTGGATTTGTTAGAGCAGGGGTGGGGAACCTGTGGCCTCGAGGTCACATATGACCCTCTAGGTCCTCAAGTATGGTCCTTTGACTGAATTCAGACTTCACAGAACAAATCCTGTTAATAAAAGGATTTGTTCTGTAAAACTTAGACTTAGTCAAAAGGTTGTGCCCAAGGACCTAGAAGGCCACATGTGGCAGGTTCCCCACCCCTGAGCTAGAGTAATTTGTTCTCAGGCCTGTTGTTTGTATACAAACAAAAGTTGTAGGTTAAAAAATGTAGTTAAATTACATATGTCTATATTTTGGAAGTTGAATCCTTATTTAAAATGCAGCTGTAGAGAGAGCTGTTTAAAGGAATCCTAAGGAATAATTGTCTCTAACCTATATCCCTTGTGAGTTTGAATTCTTATATATTGTGCTTTCTTAACACAGGCTATATAGGGATGGACAAATAAAATAGAACTGCAGCTTTGTTTTCAGAGTTTACAGAGACCTTTAAAGGTTATCCAGTTTAAGCTATCATTACATAAAGAAATTCTCTTCTGATACAATCTGTACATATGGCCTTCTGTAAAAAAGACTCTGTTAAAAGACCGTCAGTGATAGGGAACTTGCTAAAATAATGACCCTAGAAATAACAAGTGGCATTTACATTACATAGCAGTGTAATGTTGCAGTATGCCTCATGTGTCCAAAATCCTATGAGCTAGGTACTATAGGTATTATAAACTCCATTTTATAGATGAGGAAACTAAGGCTTGTGGAGGTGAGATGACTTCCTCATAGTCACACAGCTCTTTAGTGTCAGGGACAGGATTTGAACTCATGTTGTCCGGCTTTCAAAGCACCATGAGGCAGCCCAGTCCATTGTTAGACTGCTACAACAGGAGAGCACTTCAGGTGTAAATGATGTACAGTTCATGTAAATTATGCATATTCTTTCCCCCTGAAGTTGGGAGAGCTTGGGGTTGAAGGCACTGGACAATCCCCGTCCAGGTGCTTTCTTGTTATTCCTCTTCTTTTCCATCTGCTGGCCCAGACTTGGAGCTACAGGTTTTTCTTTGTGGTTTGTCTCCTCCCAATTCCAGGCCTGGGCCAAGCTCACTTTCTCAGCCTTGGAGGTCCCTGGAGAAGAAGTTCTTTTCCTGTTTGGGTCCCAGGTGCAATCCCCACCTTTGACTTGAAGCCAGAACAGCTGTCCTGGCATCTGTGGGAATCTCTGACTAGCTTCCCTTCCACCCTCTTCCTGGACACTCAACACCTTATCAGTTTCCTTGAGAGGAGTTGTGAGTCAGTTTCTCTGACCTTCTTTGGCACAACCTGGGCTCTATTTTCCCCAGCTCTGTTCTTGTTTTCATTCTTTTTTTTCCGTTGCTCCTACTCTAAAAGGTTTTTTGGCTGTCACTTTCCCAAGCCCCTTTAGTCTGGATCAAGTAATTCTCAAGTGATCTTACTTCCCACTAGCCTCAACCTTCTGTAAACTCGTAACGTCACTTACAATCTCCTGGCTCTCCTCCTCAGATTAATCACCTTTCTGTACCCTGGCATCATTAGCCAACCTTTTCTGAAGGTCCCCCTCTCCATTACAGAGGTCATTGAATTCTTCCTCCCCTTCCTCTCTAGCCCACCTATCAGGGATTCCCAAAGGAAAGGCAGAAATCAGCATGGAAAGCAGGCTGACTCTGGAGGTAGGGGATCTACATTCAGGTCTGTGTGCTACCTATGTGACCTTGGGCAAGCCACAATTTCTTTGAGTCTTATTTTTTTCACCTAAAATCAGGGGTTAGACTAGGTGAGTACTGGAGCAATGGGTAGCTCCAAACTTTATGATTCTATAACTGCTGTCTTATTTTACAAGCATTCAAATGCTTTTTGTGGGGGTAGAGGGGTATGGGCCTGTTGTTGCTGTTTTTTTTAGTCATGTCCAACTCTTCCTGACCCCCTTTGGGGTTTTCTTGGCAAAGGGGAGTGGTTTGCCATTTTCTTTGCCAACTCAATTTTTACATATAAGGAAACTGAGGCGAACAGGGTTAAGTGACTTGCCCAGGGTTATACAGCTAGTAACTGTCCAAGGCTAGATTTGAACTCAGAAAGATGAATCTCCTTAACTATAGGCCTGGTGCTCTTTCTGCTATGCCACCTCACTGCCTATGATTTCATCACTATATGGAACTCTTGGTAAGGAAACTCACCATCTGAATGCAGACAAACAACCAGCAGGTAGTTTAGAGCCTGGGAAAATCAGAGAGATTAAGTCATTTGCCCAGGATGACAAAGCTTGCACGAAGTAGAGTTTGCTAGGTTTCCTTGACTCTCAGGCCAGCCTCCAAGTTGCCTTTCATTTAAATACTTACAACCTCAAGTTAACATGTTATCCAGTCCATTCCCTGGCCTACTCCCAACACACACACACACACACACACACACACACATGCATGTACACATGCACACACATGCACAACACATGCACATACATGCACACACGCACACGCACGCATGCAAACACGTGTGCACACAAACGGTCAAACAGTTTTTTGGAGAAAAGGTTATTTTAATTCCCTAACTTCATAAGATTATAAATTTAGAGCTGGGAGGGACCTCAGAGGCTGCCCCAGCATTTTACGAAGAAGTAAACTGAGACACAGAGAGGGGGGAGTTACTAGTTCAAGGTTAGAGTTAGCAAGTAGCAGAGTGGGATTTGAACCCAGGTCCTCTGAATCCCATGTTCTTTCTTTCTTTCTTTCTTTCTTTCTTTCTTTCTTTCTTTCTTTCTTTCTTTCTTTCTTTCCTCCCTCCTTTCTTTTCTTCCTTCCTTCCCTTCTATCTCTTTCTTCCCTCCCTACTCCTTCTCTGTTTCTTTGTTTATTCCTACCCACCTTCCTTCCTTCCTTCCTTCCTTCCTTCCTTCCTTCCTTCCTTCCTTCCTTCCTTCCTTCCTCTCTTTCTTTCTTTCTCTCTTTCTGCATTTTTTAAATTCTGAACTTAAACAAGAAAATAAAATGACAATTTCCATAAACATATAATAGGATTATATGGGAAACTGCACATTCTCCTCCTTTGATTGTGTACTGTCCTGGTGTGACAGTTGTTGGGGCACAAGTTAAGGCTCCGCTGAGATAATGACTGTAAAGTACTTAGCACTGTGCTTGGCACAGAGTAGGATCTCTATAAATGCTAGTCATCATCATCATCATCATCATGACTGTTTTTGTGTTACAGTGAGAGATGCTCAGAGGTCTGTTGGACATTAGAGAACCAGTGCTTGGCCTAGGGTCCTGGGGTGCTGCACTTTCCCCCTTCCCCACTAAAAGGCTCCTCTCTTCTGGACTCACACATGGGGTCCATACTGGGTTTAGTCCAAGGGCTCCCTTTTCTCCCACTCTTCAGCCTGTTATACCCCCACTCCAGAACCCGAAGGAAAGATTACCGAAGGCTTGTTGAAAGGTATTTTGTTCACAAGACAATCAGGTATGGGACACACAAAGGAAGAGCTTAACACGGAATATTTACAAACAGATTTGACAGAAACAAACTTACAGGAAAACTATTAATCTATTCTGCAGGAGGTGGACACAGGAGCACAGAGCAGTCTGTAGGCCTTCTGATTAGCACTTTACATTTTATCTCAGCTCTGTGCCGTCTCCATCAACATCCATGCTTTGGGGCAAGTCAGGCCAAGGTTTGCACTCTTCTCCGAGGGCAATGGAGATCTCTGCTGCTACTCTTCTCTGATCAAAGGACCAGGAACTTTAGGTCTCTCAAATTCACGAGGTCTCTTCTAAGCCTGACAGATCAATTCTCATTTACCTAAGGTGGGCAAAGAGAAAACAGAAACGGCAGAGATTCTAACTAGGACCAGACTTGCCCAAGAAAAATGTGGACTCTAGTTATCACGTGGCCAAGGCAGAGAAAAGAGTGAGCTGACTTTCTCCCACCTTCCTCATACGGAGTCCCAGAGCTTCATGATACCATCCGGACACCTGAAAAGGAGAGACAAGTTGTTGCTTGTTTTTAAACTGACACAGCATCCTGTTCCTCTGTGGGTGTCATAGGGCAGGGGGAGGACCAAGGGATGGCTTGGGTTTGCTATATCGTGCCCAAACACCAAGTCCTTTCCTCCCTGAGTCATGCCCATGTGATCAGTGGGATGCATACAGGGAATCTCTGGGCATCTCCAGTCACCTATGTACATGGGGAACATGGTTTCACCTGTGGTACAACCTCATGTGTTGTATAGTTGAGAGTCTATATCATGAAATTAAAAAAAAATATTGGTGATTTTTGTTTTTATGTCACTTTCATTACTGAATATGTCCCTCTCCATCCTCTACTCAGAATGTTAATAGTTTATAAAAATGATTAAAACAGAAAGGTGAAAAAGCATTTGAGCAAAACCAGCCAATATATCAGCTCATGAGATTTTTACTCTGTATATATGTATAATATACCCATTCCACTATTAATGTTAATAGCTAACATTTATTAGTACCTACTCTGTGCTAAGGGCTTTACAAGTATTATCTCATTTGATCCACACAACAGCCCTGGGAGGTGGATGCTAATATTATCTCCATTCTACAGGTAAGGAAATTGAGATAAACATGGTGAAGTGACTTGATCGGGGTCACAGAACCAATCAGTGTCTGAGGTTGGATTTGAACTCAAATCTCCCTGACTCCAGGGCAGCCAGGTGGTACAGTGGATAGAGGATTGGGCTTGGAATTGGGGAGACTTATCTTTAAGAGTTCAAATCTGGCTTTAGACACACACAAGATGTGTGACCCTGGGTGAGTCATTTAACCCTGTAAGCCCCAGTTCCTTATCTATAAAGTGAGTTGGAAAAGGAAATGGCAAACCACTCTAGAATCTTTACCAAAAAAGCTTGAAAATAGGGTTGTGAAGAGTCAGAATTGTAAACAACTCAATACCTTCCTGACTCCAGGTCCAGTGTTCAGTGCACTGTGGCATCATCTTGCTGCCTACTGGATTCAGACGTGTGATGAGGCAGGGGAGTAGCTGACAGGAAATGCCTGATCAATTGCTTTACTCTCAAGTCAACTGATTAACATATGGACAGAAAGGGTTAGGTAACAGATCATGAAGTTTTTCAAGCTTGATGAAATTTGAAAGCAGATAGCCATTGACTCACCCCACATTCCTGGGAGGGGGGTCCTTTAAAAAGAAATACATCTAAGGAATAGAAGAGGAAAGAAACAGTTCAGAGGATTGTGAGTTCTGTGAGTCACTCTTGGACTTTGGGAACTGAGTTGCTGATATAAAGAGACCCAGGGAGTCAAGATGCGTGACCTGCCCAATAGAGACAGTGTGACCAGGGAGAAAAGAAAGGATACTGGGTCCTGCAGTGCTGGAACTGTAATTGCCTTGGTCACGTGCATTCTTTCCTTTTAGACCTCTCTGAGTAGTTTGTGTGTGTGCTCACTCTTCCCACTGACCCTGGACATATTTGTGGGAGTGTCCCCTAGATTTATGGACAGAATGTTTTGTTACTATTGTTGATGCTATAGCATTTCAGTAAAGCCTTTGAATTGAGCTGTTTCCTTTTGCTAACTTTTAAAGATAAATAAATGTGGGGGCTTGTGAGCTATAGCTTTAGGAGAAAAGTACCTTGAACCTGGGGTAGTTGCCCCTGGGGGAAAGTACAAGTCAGGGCATTGTTCCACACCATTCATACACAGATCATCACCTAGTGGCCAATTCTCTAACGTTCAGATTCTTGGCACTTATGGTGAAGCTAATTCTGATGACAGACGTCTAGTCAATTACTACTACTACTACCATACTTGAAACCTTTCTAGCTTTGTTGGACCTGTCGGTGCTTATATCATAGAAGTGGCTCTGGAGATGCCAGTGTTGCCCCGTACCCCAATGAGCATGGCAGGAGGATTGTGGCATAGTTTCACTCCAGTGAAAGACTTAGTCAAGAAGAGCTCTACTTACTAGCTATGGGGCCATGGGCAAGTCACCTCAATGAACCTGTTTCCTCATCTGTAAAAGGAGGTTATCCTGAGGAACAAATGAGATAATTATTGTGAAATGCTTTGTAAACCTTAAAATGCTCTACAAATATAAGCTATTATAACAATAACCATATATATTCATGTACACTCACCCATCTATTTCTATAATTAAAAAAATAAGAAAAATATGGCAGGGGAGTGTCAACATGAGACTCCTTTAAGACACTGAGATGAGCTTGGTGATGAGAGGTGAGCATCTAAAGGACCCTGGGAATCATTCCATCTTGTTACTTGACAGCCTGCCTCTGCCTATACTTCCTCTCCTCTTCTTAACCCTGTACTATCTGGCTTTCAGTCTCATTACTCAACTGTGCCTTCAGGTTTGCTGAGATGTTGGCTCTGGCTGCTCTTGGTCCTCATTTCCTCTTTCCTGTTTGGCTTCCTCTGCTCTCCTCCATATCATGCAATGACTGACTTGGCTCAGACTCATTTATGGATGAGCTCATGTCCTTTGGCCTTGACACTTCAGTTCCTCTGAAATCCACGTGCTTGGACAAACCTCCCAGGAGCCATGGTGCTGGTGAACTTGGCTTCTCTCAGACTTAGGACTCAAACCCCAGCTGTCCCATGTCAATAGGTCCTGCTTAGCCTAGGGCCAGATTCCTTCTACAGCTTATTGGCTGAGTAAAGCCCTGCTTGAACCAACTGTCGAGGCTTTGACACCTACCATGACAGAAGATTCCCAGTCACCTGGCTTCTTTATTACCTAAGGAGTGTCATGTAGCATGTTGTCCAGAACTCTGTGAAGATCAATATTTCTGTCACATTTCATGTTTGCCAATCACCTGATTTCACCTTCCAGAAATAGAATGGCTGTGACCTTGTATCTGCTATTTGGAAATAGGCTCTTTGGTAAGTCCTGGGGGATGATTTGTGACAGTCTGTCTGCTGTCCTGTCAGCGATGGTTGCTCATCTAAGGCAGCTAAAATAGCTCCTTTTTTTCTTTTTTCTTTTCTATTGATAAAACTCAGCCAGCCAAGGCACCACCAGCTTTATGTCATTTCAAAGCAGGACCAATATGAGAAATTGATACTGGTCCACTAGCTTGGAAAAATTGTGAGCCGTCTTTGTGGAAGCATTGAGCTCAACTGCTTACCTACCATGTCACCTGTGGCAAAGAAAGAGAGGATAGACAACCACCAAACCCTGGAGTTGTTTAACACAGGGGAGGAGAAGGATTGAGAGGGACCAGTGCTCAGGAAAATATAACCTCTGCACCTGAAAGAATCTATACACCAACAGGTGATAATTACATAGAAGTCATATCCTCAATCTTCAGCAATAAGATGGTGATCACTCAGTCAGGCAATGAGTTTATTAAGGGCTTACTATGTGACAGGCATTGTGCAAAGTGCTGGGGATATAAAGAGAGAGAGAGAAAAAACATAGTTTCTTCCCTTAAGGAGCATACATCTAATGGAGGAGGCAACATGGAAATGATTGTACTTGCATGCTACATATAATGCAAGAGGGAGATAATTACATTGGCCATTGAAGTGCTATGGAGACATTTGGGATATGGGTGCTAACGAGTACTGGGAATGGGCTTAACCTTGGTGTACAGGTACTGTTTGGAGTATTATTATTTTTCAATGCCTCTACTTTCTTTCTTATACTCTCATGAACCCTTGAAAGTCAGGATTCTAACCTCATCACTCAACTGCTCTCTCTAAAGTAGCCAAAAATGAAATGCAGAAAAGTAGAAATATTAAATGCATCTTTTTGTTTTGTTTTGTTTTGTTTTTGGAGGGCAATTGGGGTTAAGTAACTGCCCAAGGCCACATGGCTAGGTTTTTATTTGTGTGTGCATTAAGTGTCTGAGGCTGCATCTGAACTCAGGTCCTTCTGACTCCAGGGCCGACACTCTACTCACTGCACCACCTAGCTGCCCCCTAAATGCATCTTTTTCAGATCATAATGCAACACAAATTACATTCAATAAAGAATTGTGGAAACATATGTTAAAAAGTAATTGTCAACTAAATCATCCTAAAGAACGAGTGGGTAAAAAAACAACAACAAATCACAGAAACAATAAATGATTTCTTTAAAGAGAATGACAACAGTGAGACAACATGCAAAAATTTATGGGATGCAGACAAAGCAGTATTTAGGAAAACATTTATGTCACTAAATTCTCACATCAATAAAATAGAGGAAAAGCACATCAACAAATTGAGTATGCAACTAAAAAAAACTAGAAAAACAAAAACTAAAAATTACCAGCTAAACACCAAATTGGAAATCCTGAAAATCAAAGGAGAGATTAATAAAATTGAAAGTAATACAGCACTATATCACAAAGGTCATATGTAAAATGGATAATTTTGATTACATTAAATGAAAAAATTTTTGTACAAACAAAACCAAGTCAAAATCAGAAGGAAAGCAGAAAACTGGAGAAAATTTTTTTATGGAATTCTCAAATATATAGAAAGGCTTGAATCAAGCTTATAAGAATATGAATCATTCCCCAGTTGACAAATGGTCAAAGAATTTGAACAGGCAGTTTTCAGAAGAAGAAATCAATCCTATCTATAGTCATGTGAAAAAGTGCTCTAAACCATTATTGATTAGAGAAATGCAAATTAAAACAATTCTGATGTATCACCTCACACATATCAGATTGGCTAACATGGCAGAGAAAGAAAACTATATTGGAGAGGATGTGGAAAAGTTGGGACACTAACACACTGTTGGTGGAGTTGTGAACTGATATAATCGTTCTGGAGGGCAATTTGAAACTATGCTCAAAGGGCTATAAAACTATGCAAACCCTTTGAGCTAGCAATACCAACTACTAGGTTTGTACCCCAAAGAGATATTAAAAAAAGGGGAAAGTACTTATATGTACCAAAATATTTATATCATACTCTTTTTGGTGGCAAAGAATTGGAAATTGAGAGAATGCCCATCAGTTGGCAAATGACTGAATAAGTTGTGGTATATGATTGTGATACAATTACTATTGTGCTATGTTAGAAATGATGAACAGGATGGTTTCAGAAAATCCTGGGAAGACATATATGAACTGATGCAAAGTGAAGTGAGCAGAACTAGGGAAACATTGAACTGATCATAATAGCAGCAACATTCCATAATGATCAACTATGAATGACTTAGCTATCCTGAGTAATTGTAATAGTAATGGAATTTAAAGATCCCCCTGTATTGGCTTGGTTTTGTTGGCAAAAGTAGCAGGTACTTAGCACTTAGTAACTGATCAAGCCTCTGTTGGGGAAACAGAAGGTATGAACTCCTGTCTCCTGTTACTGATGTAACAGGAAGAGGTTGGCTGAAATAGGAAGCTAATGCTGTGTGTATATAAGGAAAAGCCCCAGAGAGGCATAGTTAGAATTTTCTTGAGACCAGGATCTGGTGGCAGAGCAGCTACAGAAGAGAGAATGGAGAACTGAGCCAGAATTTCCTGAGAACTTGTGGTGGTGGAACTTCTTCTGAGTGGGATCCCAGGAGCCCGGAGCCTAGAGCCCAGGTGAGGAGGCATGGGTGGGATGCTGAGACTTTGTTTGTTTGTGGCTTGGTTGAGCCTTGAATTCCCTGGAGCAGAAATGGTGAGGGATATGACATGGACCAGACCCTGTGAACTTCATTGTGGAGCAGGACCTACCCAGAGAGCTGGACAAGGAACTGAGAGTTGTCTGCCAGTGAACCCAGGTGACAGTCTGGTGAATCCAGATAGAATCTGGGACCATGGAAGGGAATCCAGGGAATCTGAAAACAAGCCCCGTTTCAAGATGAAAAGACCTCTCCTTGGGTACTGAGTAATTATGGAATTATAGTTTACTAGTGACCTAAGGGGCAGAGGGTTTTGTGTATGATACTTAGTCATTGATTGCTGAATAAGTGACTGATTGAGTTAATCAAGACTTTGCCCCAAGAGTGGAAGACTTTGACTATTGTACTTTGAGTTATTGTTATTGATAAGTGACTGATTGAGTTAACTTAGTTGCCCTATGAGTGGAAGACTTTGACTATTGTACTTTGAGACTATGTTGTGAATATTATATTGTGATTTTCTGTGATAAGTTGTAATATTGTGAATGCTGTACCTTGATTTTCTGTGAAAGTTTTGCTTTGATTTGTTATGGAATAAATAGAGTGATACTGTGTAATCAGAACCTTAAAAGCTGTTCACAGTAGCGTTCTTCTGGAAAGCTACTTGTGCATGGCGTTACGGTAATACAATGATTCAAGACACTTCCAAAGGACTCATGATAAAAAATGCTATCCACTTGCAGTAAAAGAACTGATGCATTCTGAATGCAGATTGAAGCATACTTTTAAAATTATATTTTTATTGTTTTTGTTTATATTTTCCTTTGCTTCATGGCTAATATGGAAATATATTTCGTACAACTGTACATATAATAATCTACATCAAATCGTTTGCTTGCTCAAGGAGGGAAGAGAAGAGTAAATAAAGGAGGGGAAAGAATTAGTAACTCAGAATTTTAAAAATGAATGCTAAAACCATTTTTACATGTGGTTGAAAAATTTTTTCCAAAACATTAAAGTTACTAATAATTTCTTAATTCTCAAATCTAATGGTTTTATCTCAATCCTCATCTTTCTGGACCTCTCTGTTACATTTGACACCACTGACCTAGGGGTACTTTGTCCTTTCTGGTCTCTTGACCCATCTGATTATTTTTCCTTAATCTCCATTACTGGATCCTGTCATAGCCACTGTACCCAAGGAACTATCATTGGTCATATTTTCTTTCCTTTAGCAGCTATCTCACTTTGATTTCATCAGATCACATGGGCTCAATTATCATCTCATTGAAGATTATACTCAGATCTATATATCCAGGTCTGGTCTCTTTCCTGACTTACTTGAGTTACCAACTGCCTATTGGACATTTCAAACCAAATTTGATTTTGTATTTTATTAAATGTTTACTTAAGCATATTAATCTTGAAATTCTTTTGCAAGGAGTCTGGTAGGCATCTCAAATTCAGCATGTCTAAAATAGAACTCATCATCTTTCAAACTTCCCTATTGATGACAACATTGTCCTTCTAGTTACCCAAATCTACAACCCTGATATCATTGTTCCCTGTCCCTTATTTCACAATCAGTTGCCGAATCTTGTAATTTCTACCTCTACGCTACCTCTTTTGTGGATCTACTCCCATAGCCACCATCCTTGTTAGGGCTCTGATCACTGGTAACTTGGACATTTCAATGATCTAATTGGTTTCACTGTTTTAAGCCTTTTCTCATTTTAATCCATTTTCTACACAACTGTCAAGAGGGTTTTCCTAAAGAGTAGGTCTGACTAGGTCAGCCTTTCTATTCATTAAACTCCAGTGGTTTCCTCATTACTTCTAAGATTAAATATAAACTCCTCTGTTTGGCATTTAACGTTCTTTACCACTTGGCTTTTCCTACCCTCCAGCCTCTTTATACATTACTTCTCTTCGTGTACTCTATGGTCTAATCATACTAGTATACTCTCTCTTACTCACATACAATGCTGCATTTCCTATCTCTAGGCCTTTGCCTGGAATGCTCTCTCCCTTCATCTCCTCCTCTTGGAATTCTCAGCTTCCTTCAAGATTCATCTCAAGTGCTACATTCCTCAAGAAATCTTTCTCAGTCCCATCCTTTGTTAGTTTCTTCCCATCCAATGTCAACATGTCTGCTATGGATGTATTTTCTACATATGTACACATATATGGGTTGTCTCTCAGGATAAAATGTGACCTCCCTGAGAACTGGGACTATTTGATAGTTTTCTTTGTATCTTCAGGGTCTGGTCTTTAATCAATGCTTGCTGATGGCCTGAAGGAAACTGAGATCAGTCAGTTGGACAGGAAGAAGGGATTGTAGCTTCCTAATTCTATTGTGTGAGTTTGTTCCATTTAGCTGGACACTCAACAATTGAAACATGCTGTGTGTCCATGAGACAGTGGGCTCTGGAGAGCCCTGCTGGTCTCATCTGTCCATGGGTTTTAGAGAGTAACTGAGAGGAGACAAGAGTTACCTCTGGGCAGTGCTATCATCAAGGACTTAAAAGAACCTATGTGGTAACTCCTAGGCCTAGATGTTTTCCTAGGAATAAAACAACACAGGAAAAGATAGGTCCTCTGGCCTTCATATTATAGGGAGCTACAGAGTATATTTTGGTTATAGAATCGTAAGTTAGACCATTATAAATAGTAACTGAAATTTATTGTTACATAAAATCCATTGCTTTTTGCAATCAAGATTTGGTCTCTGATGGATGAATGCTCAGGTCATCTCCCTTGTTAATTATTATTGGAATTCTCTCCTCCACAAAACCTTTCCAAGCCTATTCATCCCAGACAAAGTTCAGCTAAGGAAACAATTTTCAACAGCTTATTGCTTTTAGAAAATAAGAATTAGATAGTGCTGATTGATGAAGGCTTTTGCTTCTGAAACATGGAAGAAAAGTGGGCCCCACCTGTATTTGCCTGACTGGTCTTTCTTCTCGGTCCTGCAATGGGCTGTATAGTTCACAGATTTAGGGTGGTTTGTTGCTATGAACTGACAACTTTTTCCTCATCTATCCCCAGCCATGAACTTAGCAAGCAGCATGATTTTTTTTTTTTAACAAAGGCAGTTTTTCTTTGATCCTTGGGGGAGAGGGCTGGGATCAGCTGAAGGAAAGGAGTCTTTTGATTTGGGATGGATGAGTAAAAGAATCCTGGGATAGGCTGGTAAGAATATGGCCTGCATTAGAGGGGAGTAGGGAGAAGGGTTTAGAATTGAGGAAGAATAGAAATGGGAATGTCTGTAAGTCAGCAAGCATTATTCTAAAGCTACTCTGTACTAGTCACTGTACTGAGCACTGGGAATGCCAAGAAGGGCAAAACCAGTCCCAGCTCAAGGAGTCTGCTGTTCCCTTCCATAATGCACGCTCTGACTCTGAGTTGACCCTCCCACCTTTAGAATATGGCTACAAATTCCATGTTCTTAAATCTCCTTCCTATGTCTTGGATTTGGTTGTCCTGGAACTTCTGGCTCGACTTGGCCTACTGCTTGCTTATGGATCATGTTCTTAACTTGGACCATCCCCTTTCTCCCGATGAGGTTCTTTCCCTCTCCCCATGTCTGGAGGGAGGGGCGAAAGAAAACACCTCTTTCTCCCTGAGGGTGGAGATTTAGTCAGTCAATAAACATTTATTAAGCGCCCACTAAATGCTAGGCACTGTGCTAAGTACCTGGGAGCTCCGAACCTGATGAAGGGAAAACAGATGTGAAGAAATAAGCTATATACAGGATAAGTAGGAAATAATTAAGAGAGGCAAGACACTAGCGTTCAGAGGAGTTGGGAAAGACTTCCTGTAGAAGACAGGATTTTAGTTGGGACTTAAAGAAAGTAGGGAAGTTAGATGAGGAGGGAGATCATTCCAGGCGTGGGGGGCAGTCAGAGAAAATCCCCAGAACCAATAGATAGAGTGTCTTATCTGATGAGCAGCAGGGAGGTTAGTGCCCTGGGAGGGTAGTAATGTGTAAGAAGACTGGGAAGTTAGGAGGGGACTAGGTTATCAAGGGTTTTGAATACCAAACCAACATTTCATATAGTTTGGGAGAACAGATGATGGAATGTCTGCTGCTTATTTGTGTTATAATCTGTTTTTAGTAAATGTCCTTTTGTCCTAGTTGGATGTCACATGTATAATTCTGCCTAGGTTGAAGAGAATCAGCAGGAAATGGGACTCGTGGGCAATGGTTTTGAATAGATGATGGGCCCCAACTGTGGTTTTCTTAGCAGAGATACTGGAGTAGTTTGCCATTTCCTTCTCCAACTCATTTTACAACCAGGAAACTGAGACAAACAGGGTTAAGTGACTTGCCCAGGGTCTTCCTGACTCCAGGCCTGATACTCTATCCATTGTGACACCTAGCTGCCCTCAATTGGTTCTAGGAACCGGAAAATAAGAGAGGAGGAGGAGAAATTTAGAGTCCACCGTATTCTTCCTTTTTCCTTTCCTTTTAACTCCCCAGTGTTCTGGCATCATCTGAGCATTTAATAATAGAGAGTTCTGAGTTCAGGACTTGTAAGAAATAAAGTTGGTGATACCCAACTTAGGCAATTCAACTAACATTTCTGAGCTTCTATAATGTACAAGGCCCTTCTTCAAACTAAGAGAGTGGAGACTGAGCCAGGGAATGTCTGAGGCTGATAGCATGAAGGATATAGTCCCAGGCATTGCCTCTCCTTGATCTGAGAGGCTTAGTCTGTTTCTGAGCCTTTTGCCACCTTCTCAAGGTTGCAGAGGGTGTGGTGGAAACTGGATAGGATATGGGGTCAGAAGAGGGATGCTCTGGTTTTAGCTCTGCTATGTGCTAGCTGTGAGGCTCTGGGCAAGTCTGTAAAATAGTGACCTCATAGGTGTTCTAGCGACCTTACAGGGTGATTGTGCAAAAAGTGTTTTGTAAACCATAAAGTATTACAGAAACTGGAGGGAGATAAAGCATTATTTAGTGCTTATTGTATGCCAAGCACTGTTGCTTCATGCCCTGTAACACCCCAGTTCCTTGGGTCCAGATATTTACCTTATCGAAATCCCAATTCTTAGGCAGCATGGTATAGAATAGTGGGGTCAAACTTGAATAGAAACTAAACAATACACAAGAATCCCTGCAGGCCACATAAGGACTTAGAAAACCACATATTAGCATTGTGGTTGTTATTCAGGTTTTTCAGTCAGGTGGGCTCTTTGTGATCCCATTTGGGTTTTTTTTTTTTGGCAAAGATACTAGAGTGTTTTGCCATTTTCTTCTCTAGCTTGTTTGACAGATGAGGAAACTGAGGCAAATAGCGTTAAATCACTTGCCCTGGGTCACACAGCTAGTCAATGTTGAAGACAGGATTTTAACTCAGGAAGAGGAGTCTTTCTGTTTCCAGGCCCAGCACTCTCTCCACTTCCCCCTCGAGTTGCTTCTCTTATTAGCATTATATATATTCTATTGCATTTGTGTTTATTTTGTTAAATATTTCCCAGTTATATTTTAGTCTGGTTCCAGTAGCACTAGAGTGTTGTGGGCAGCATGTGGGCTATTGTGGCTGAATGTTTGACCTTTGTGGTATGGTATGGTTTGACATCTCTGACCATTAGCCATGTGACCCTGGACAGACCATTTAACCTCTCATTCCCCCACTAGGCAACTCTTATAAGTTGCAGAGCCCATGTTGAATCAAATTGATCAAGGCAGTTAGCTTCCTAAATGGATGACATCATAGGACCATTAAAAAAAATCCCATCCCTATTCCTTTCTACTACAGAGTGGATTTCTGCATCAAGCAGGGGATTGGCTCAAATGACCTCCAGCTCTAAGATTCTATGAATCTACATGCTGCTGTGATGCTTATGACCATTTTAAGATTTAGGTTTGCAAAGATAGCTCAGTAGGTGGTGGTTATTTTCTCCTGGCTTCCTTTGCCTACAATTCAAGTTAATGGTCACCCGGGGAACAACGGTGCCTTTGGATACCAGGCTAGGCATGAGGGAGATGCAAAAATAATTAAGACACGGCCCCTACTTTAATATGCCTTACAGTATAGACTTTCCCTAATGTGTATGGGCCCTTGTGTCTCTCATATGGACTAGTACAAAAACCTCCTCGTTAGTCTCCCTGCCTAAAGTCTCTCCCCTCTTTAAATGCATCCTCGACACTGCTGCCAGAATATTTCTAAAGCCCAGCTCTGACTATTTCACATCCCTATATAAGAAGCTCCAGTTGCTTCCTATTGCCTCCAGGATCAAACACAAATTCTTCTGTGTGATATTTAAAGCCTCTCACCATCAGGATCCAACCCATCTGTCCAGGTTTATTATGTTTCATTTCCCTTTCACACATTCTATAGTCTTCATTTTGACCTCCTCACTGTTCTTCCCATATAGCTCTTCATCTCCCATTTCCATGCCTTTGAACAGACTTCAAACCCCCTCCCCCCAGTCTTCTTCTTTCCTTCTCTTAGAATCCCTGGTTTTCTTCAAAGTTCAGGTCAGGGGTCACCTGCTATATAAACTCTTCCTGTTCCTCTCAGCCACTTATATATTCTATCCGCCTCATCCTACAAAGCACTGTGTGTGTATACACACACATAAGTAGACATATAGGTATATACACATGTACACTTATATATTTTCACATGCATATATACATATGTGTATATGTATACACACATATGTACACATATATGCACACTTATATGCATACATGTTGTTTCCCATGATAGAATGCAGGCTTCTTGAAGGCAGAATCTGTTTCATTTTTATCTTCTTATCACTGGTTCCAAGCACATTGCTTAATAAATGCTGTTCATTGATTATTTACCTGTATGGATAAGTTTCAGACTTTTTAGCATATGATCTTGTCAATTGTGACTTTGAAAAATTTCTCTCTTTATTAAAGGTATACTTTTAAATATAGATATAATATTTTATATAAAATTATTTGAAAGTATTAATGGGTGCCACTCTTTAATATTTATATAGACACAATTCTTCAACAGTACATGTATCAACCTATTGCTGATGACTAATAAAGTATAACACATTCAAGTTAAGATATAGAGTTTTTAAAAATAATTGTGAATGCCCAGGTACAATATCATATCTACTTGGCCAGATTTCAACTCCTTTCAGCCCTTGTTTAATTCAAGCTTGATTTTTTCCTGCCATGGTAAGTAGAATGTAACTTTGGGCTTACATTGAACATTTACTTATCATTTTAGATAAGTAAGCCTTTTAGGTTTCTGGTCCATGTCTAGCTCCTGCTATGCTTGGGATTTTACTATTTCTGCCTTCTGGAGTGGCTTGGAATAAAATCCTTCCATTACCTGCCTAACTCTAACAAATTGGGTGAGGATATTCTCTATGCTGGTGGCCTAGCCAGATTAGCTGCTCCAACAATTAGTTAAAAAGTTAAAAGATAAATTTGATTCAGTCTAGCATGCCTTTCTCGAGCCAGGACAAATGTTTGGTATGAGCAGAGGTAGGGAGATAAACCAGGGGCTCCTGCTCCAAGAAGGGTGGGCATCGATGGTGCTAGTATTGGTGAGAGACAGAATTCCTGAGTCAGACTTAGGTACTATAGTCCCTAATTAGTCAAAAAACCAAAAGATTAAGAAAGTTCTTTCACTTCTGCCTAATTAGATCACAATGGTCTTGCACTGAGAAAGAACATTGGATGGGGAGTCAGGTGACCTGGTTTCTAATTTTGGCTCTAGGTGAAATAGCTGGGTGACCTTGGGTCTTTCTGATACTTGGCTTCCTTGTCTGTAAAAGGACTGGATTGAACCTGATGATTTCTAACCTCAGAGATCTTCCAGGATTTCGTTGGTGAATTAGTCAAAGAGTTCAAAGGAATTGCTTTCACTTTTAACCTTTAAAATAGTGAACTTAAGGTTAGCATGGCATCTGGTTGTGTTATTTCTGGGAATCTAAAGGACCAGTGACTTCTTGTCATAGTGGAGTATGGAGATGAACTCAGTCTTTTTCCTTTGTTTTTCCCCTTCTGTTGAAACAGTAACATAAGTGATGGGGGAAACCCTTAAATCACCCTGGTCTGGTTGTGTATCCCACCCTGTGATTCTCATTTAATTCAGAAAAGATTCCCTTTAGGAGCAGGAATCTCCTCTCTCAAGATCTTTAAAGCTCAGAGTTCTGTAAAGGAATTAGATAAAGGGGTTAACTCTGTTGGGTAAATCCCCTCTGGAGGAGGGATGGAAAAATGCAGACCCCAGCCACCCAGGAGGGGAAGGTGTGGAGGGACAGTCATCTGCATTGGGGGACAGAGGACCCACTAGGGTAGAATTAATTTCATACAAAGTACCAAAGTAATTGAATATAGTGTCACTTATCTTCCTAACTAGTTTGTAGAGACCTTATATAGTACAACAGTAGTGTCAAAGTCAAATAGAAATGAAGGCCACTAATCTATACACAAGCATCCTGGGGGGCACCCTATTGAATTAGCTTTCGAGTGTCATGTTATCCAAGTCTTATCGTATTTTTATTTGCTTTGTTAAATATTTCCCAATTACACGTTCATCTGTCTCGGGTCCCACTTGGAATGGTTTGCCATGTCTTTGACACTGCTGTTGTGTACAGTGAAAACTCCAAGTTTCCCCAGGGCTTCTTGGCGCTGTATCTGGTACATAGTGGGCTATTAAAAAGTGTTTGTTGAAATTAATTAAATTTGACAAATATTTATTAAACATTGTGTGCTAGGCACTGGGTTAAGGCTGAGGATATAGAGACAAAAGGAAATATTCTAGCCATCAAGGAATTTATTTTGTTAGTGTTTTTGTTGTTTGATTGTGTCTGATTCTTCATGGCCTCATTTGGGGTTTTCTTGGCAAAGATCCCATAGTAGTTTGCTAGTTGCTTCTCCAGCCAATTTTACAGATGAAGAACTGAGGCAAACTAGGTTGACTGACTTGCCCGGGGTCACACAGCTAGTAAATGTCTGAGGCTGGATTTGAACTCAGGGAGATGAATCTTCGTGACTCCAGGCCTGACAGTCTATCCACTGCACCACCTAGTTGACCCTGGAGTCAGAATTATGAAATACTTGCTATGTATCAGGCACTGTTCTAAACACTGGAGATATAAAGAAAGCCAAAAGCCAGTCTCCAACATCAAGGAGCTCATGGTCTAATGGGGATATGACAGATAAGTAAGTAGCCAAGATCACTAATGATGAGATTCAGAGATTCTTCATGAAGCTAGGAGCATTTCAGCTATTTCTTTTCTTTTGCTTGTTTTGAAAGCAATCAGGGTCAAATGACTTGCCCTGGGTCACACAGATTGTAAATGTCTGAGGCTGGATTTGAACTCAGGTCCTCCTGATTCCAGGGCTGGTGTTCTATCCACCAGGGCACCTAGCTGCTCTTTGTGAGGAGGGGATACATGCTAGGCAGGGATGATAGCATCTCTGTGTGTATATGTGTGTGTATGGACATCAGAGATGGTATGTTGAGGCCAGGGAATAACAACTGGGCCAGTTAGTCAATGACATAGAGTGTAGAAAGTGGAAATAACACAAGCTAAGAATGAAAAAGTTATAGGTTGGAACCAGATTTGGAGGGATTTCAATGCTAAACTGAGGACAGGGAATGTCTTTGTATCAAAAGAACTTAGCACAACATCTGGCACAATTAATAATTGTATGGAGTGGGGTGGAGTGATTGCCATCTGTACTAGTGCAGAGAGGAGCTACCCTGATGAGAACACATACTAGGCAAAGTAATTTAGCACTTATTGTTCAATTGATTATCTTAGAGGTAATAGGCAGCTGCTCAAGGTTTTTGAGCAGGGGAGTGAACTGGTTGACCTGGTCGAGGGTATTGGAGAGAGGAGACACTGATCGTAGGGAGGTCAGTAGGTCCATTAAACAGTGATAAAGGTCAAACACAACTAGGGCTGGAGTCACATGAACCAAGAAACATTGGGAGAGGTTGTGGAAGTAGCAGCAGCTCAGATATAGAGGTGAGGGAAAGGAAAGAGTCAAGGAGAACTCTGGGGTTTTGAAGCTGGGTGATTGGCAGGATGGTGGTGTCTTCAATAGGAGGAAGGTTATTTGGAGGAAGGGTAGTTTTAGGGGACCTCAATGATGAGTTTAGTTTTGGACATGTTGAGGCTGAGAAACATCAAGTCATTTGGGCATTTGTTTTGGAATTCAGGAGAGTGATTAAGGTTGTAAACAGGAATTTGGAAATCATCTGATTTAGACATGATCACTGAACCTAGGTCAAAATTGAATCAAGAAGGGCTTCATAGAGAAGGAAGCATTTGAGATGAATATCAGTGGCATGCAGGGAAAGGCATTGCAAGTTAAGAGAATATTTAGGTATGAGAGTGCCCTTAAGGGACCCCTACATTAAGGGGATGGGACAATGGGAGATGGGTGATGATCCAGCAAAGATCTAGTTAGATGGATAGAAACCAATGAGGAACCAATAGAGGAGAGAGGAAGGGAGGTGGAGGCTGGGAGGGTTTGCAGTATTTAAAGCTGCAGAAAGGTCAAGGAGGATGCGGACAGAGAAAAGACCACAGGATTTAGCAAAGAAGAAATCTCTGGTAACCTTGGATACAGAGTTTCAGTACAGTGCTGAGCACTGTAAGGAATTGAGAAGTGAGTGGGTGGTGAGGAGGGGAGGGAACGAATATAAGTGATTCTTTCTAGGAGTTTGGCAGTGGATGGAGAGAGGGGGCAATAGTTTGGGGGGATGGCAGGGTCAAGTAGGAAGGTTTAAAATTGTTTTGCTTTGTTTTGAAGGAAAGTGTTGTTTGTAGGAAGGAGGGAATGACTGAAAATGAGAGAGAGAGAGAGAGAGAGAGAGAGAGAGAGAGAGAGAGGGAGAGGGAGAGCATAATTGATGAGACAAAGTCCCAGAGGAGACTAGAGGGAATGGAATCAATAGTACAAGTAGATGGTTCAGACTTAGGAAAGAAAGGGTGATTTCTTCTTCTTCTTCCTTTTTTTTTTTTGCTTTTTGGAGGGGGGAGGGTAGGGCAATTGGGTTAAGTGACTTGCCCAAGGTCACACGGCTAGTTTTTGTGTGTATGTATCAAGTGTCTGAGGCTGAATCTGAACCCAGGTCCTCCTGACTCCATGGCCAGTGCTCTACCCACTGTGCCACCTAGCCACCCCATGGGTTATTTCTTTTTGAAAGACTGGAGAAAAAGAGAGGAAGGTGGGTAAAGATGTATAGAGTGATTTTTAGGTGTGGAATCAGGAGTGATGGAGGAAGTGATGATAGCTAACATTTTTTTCCAGTAAATGAGGAAGTGAACTTTGGATAGAGAACTGATGAACTTAGAGTGCAGATTAAAACATTTTTTCTCTTTCTTGTTTTTTTTTCTTTTTCTGGAATATGGCTAATGCAGAAATACATTTTGTATGACTTCATGTGTGTAATAGCTATTGTATTTCTTGCCCTGTCAATGGATAGGGAAGGGAGAAAATGTGTAACTGAAAATAAAATTGAATAAAAAAAAAATTAGGACGTGAGGTAATCTGTTGAGAAAGTTATCTAGCTGATAAGCATTTATGAAGTGCTAACTAGATACCAAGCCCTGTGCTAAGTGCTGGGGATACAAAGAGAGGCAAAAGCAATCCTCGTTCTTGGAGACCTCATAGTCTAATAGTTGGGCTGGTGTTGGGGGCTTAAAGAGAAGGAAAGGTTGGGAGAACCGTGATGAGGAGAGCTAGAGAGAGTTGATGAAGAATTAAGGGATGAAGTAGTCAAGGCCCTGTTTGTGATGGACGTGGCCACCATGTTTATGTCACTTTCACCAAAGGCATTCTGCAGCAATAGAGGAACACCTGAGAAGGCTGGCAAAGGGTAAGACAAGGTTGAGGACTGACAGGATAGGAATAGTGACAGAAAAAAGGGACAATGGATTCAAGGGTTGAGAACTACATATGGCTGAACTGGTTAATTATTGGAGATTGGGAAGGGAGGAAAACAAGGTTGGGAAAGGGTGACAGGATTGCAAGTGGAATGGGATTGGGCTGCGAATGGCCACCGAACTTCCAGAGTGGGTGAGGTAGGGAGACCCAGCCTCATAACAAAAAAAAAAAAAGGAAGGAGAGCTAATATTACCCAGAGTACCTAGTTCACAGGGGGTGTGTGAAGCTACAACGAGATAATTATACCAAGCGCTTTGTAAACTTTAAAGTGCCTTGTAAATAGTAGTTATTATTTTAAAATTACCAACTTGACAGATGCCAACAAATCATGACATTTTCATAGATAAAGAGGAGCAAAAGACGAGACATATAGGAAACTATGAATCTATACTGCTTATTTCATTAAAATGCTATGGTGACTTTTACACAGTAGTACCAACATTGCTCTGCCAGTCTGGTTATTGCTATTTTTAGACCTGGTAGGTCCTGTTGCATTGCAAAGGCTTTAGGGTGTGGCCCTGGAGGACAGGTGGTGCTCTTGCCTTCTAAACTGGCTAAGTACAGGGAGGCAGACTCCTTATCTGAAGGTTGGCCTCCTTGGATTTGTTTTGGCAACAGCAGCTTGTGAAGTCCCAGTTCCTAAAATGTGGGTGGAGGGGCTGGGTTCTAGGGTGGGGAGGGAGCACTTTCAGGATTATAATTAATCTTCACAACATCCAGAGGGGTCAGCAGCAGAGGGCTCCTAGTCTCAAGGGTCTCCCTTTTCTCTATACTCCCTGCAGCTGCCAAAATGATAGCCAGGAGGGGCTAGGTGGTATTGTGGGCAGAGAGAGTACTGAGCCTTTACTGGGGAAACCTCTGTTTGCCTCAGTTTCCTCATCTGTAAAATGGGGTTAATAACAGCACCTACTGCATGGGGTTGGGACAGCTAGGTGGTACCAGGCCTAGAATCAGGAAGACTCATCTCCTTGAGTCCAAGATCCAGCTTCAGATGTGTAATAACTGTAATCCAGGGCAAGTCACTTAACTCTGTTTGCCTCAGTTTCCTTATCTGTAAAATAAACTAGAGAAGGAAATGGCAAACCACTCCATTATCTCTCTCAAGAAAACCCCACATGGGGTCTCGAACAGTTGGACACGACTGAAAATGACTGAATAGTAACAACAGTTAAACATAGGGTTGCTGAGACAACGTATCTGAAAAGTTTTGCAAAACTTAAACTGCTATAAAAGCATTAGCTATTTATTATATTCCTAAAGCCCAGGCCTGACTGTGACTTACTTCACACCCCCTGACTGAGTAAACTTCATCGCCTCCTGCTTGAGCACATGGATGGAATCCAGGATCCTTACAGTAATGAGACTGAAGGCAAAACTGGCATTCTACAGCCCTGGTGTTAATTACTCCAGCTCTTGTAGAGGGATCCAGTCCTAATCCATACATCAAATGCCTTGCTGACCTTGTCATGTCAGTGAGAGGACTCTTAAAATAAAAGAAAGTGAGTTGACCTGGGTTGCAAAGGACATATTCTCAGGTGCCCTGGTATTTCTCTGATGAAATTCTCTGAACCTGTATACACAGGCAGTCATTGAAATACACCGTCAGCATGAGACAGAGAAACTCGTTTGGTGGCTCTGGAGAGAGAGAGAGATAGGCAATTAATTGCGCAACGGGACTGACAAGGGGAAGTGAGTTAATGACTGGGAGTTTTGCTTCAGCCTGGATGGCAGCTTTTAATGTCAGCTCAAAAACCAGTCCCAGAAGAAGAAAAAAAATCTTTGCTCCTCCTAAGTGTGAATGTGTGCATGTGCATGTTGGCAGTGTGGGATGTGTGTGTGTGTGTGTGTGTGTGTGTGTGTGTGTGTGTGTGTATGTGATGCATTTCAAAGATAAAAGGTAAGCAAGGAAAGAGGACCAGGTTAGAGACTGTTAGGGAGATGCCAACAGCTGGCTGGCAGGTTGGCACAGTCCCAGCAGGGCTGTGATTTGATGCCAAAGACAGGCAGTACAGATCGTCGCCCATAAGTGCCTGCTCCAGTGACTCTTCAGTGTCTGATTCCCCAAACCCAGCCCCTGCCCGTCACCTCACATCCTTTCCAGCAGATACCTATCTTCCATGTTCAGCCAGACTCAATCCAAAATTCCCAAGCCACTCCGGGGCCATGGAAACCATGCTTTTAGCAGCGTGGGCAGTTGTCTGGGCACCTGTCAAGGCCTGTCGTTATCACTGGCTTCCCCACTCCCATTGCCCAGGACACACCCTGAAGCTGCCAAGCTCTGGAATAGGTTCCTGCCCTTACAGGAAGCCTCAAAGAGGCCTCCTATTGACAGTGAATTTTGTTTCCTCTTGTGAATCATGCTTTGATTGTGTCTGCCTGCCTGGTTTCTGAGAATCACCAGGCTCTGAGGTAGAGTGAGACCCCTCCACCAACTAGACAGTTGTTAGGGAGGCATGGTGCTAGGCAGCCCAGTGCTTAAGATTAGAGAGGGCAGGGGCCCTTGACTTTGTATCCCTAGCATCCAGCATAGTGTCTAGTGGTGCCCAGTAAATGCTTGTTGGATTGGGTTAAATTAAGTCAGACTAATTCTCAATTAAGGGCAGCTAGATGGCATAATGGATAGAACTCTGGGCTTAGAGTCAGGAGACTCATCTTCCTGAGTTCAATTTTCCTGAGTTCAAATCTGGCCTCAGATACTTCCTAGCTACGTGACTCTAGGCAAGCCACTTAACTGGCTTTGCCTCCATTTCCTCATCTGTAAAATGAGGTAGAGAAGGAAATGGCAAACCACTCCAGTACTGTTGTCAAGAAAACCTCAATGGGGTCATGAAGAGGTGGACATAACTGAACAACAACAAATTCTCAATTATAACCCTGGTGAGGCCAGTGGAGAACAGGAAGTGGTGTGAATTGGGGAGGAAGCCCCTGGTGACACTGAGGCATAATCTCTTGGTAGATCCTTTCTCAGTGCTATAATTGGTGGGAGCCCCTTGGGCATCTCGACAGGTAGGGAATAAACATTTACTAAGTCCCTACTATGTGCCAGGGACTTTGCTAAGCTCTTTACAAATATTCTCTCTTAAGACCATAGCATCATAGATTTAGACTAAAAGGCATATTAGGGACCTTTTAGTCATCCCAGCCTCTCCCCCTCTATTTTAGAGATGGGGAAACTGTCATATATAAGACCTCCACCGGGGTCATACTTGAAAAATAAATACCCTACTTTTCATAAAAGAAAAGATAGCCAGTGGCTACCACTCCTTCCCAATTGCTTTAAATCAGCTGAGTATATTTTTATCTAATTTTCTTTTTTTTTTTAAAGCAATTGGAGTTAAGTAACTTGCCTAAGGTTACACGGCTAGGTTTTTGTTTGTGTGTATTAAGTGTCGGAGGCCGAACTCAGGTCCTTCTGATTCCAGGGCCGGCGCTCTATTCACTGCACCACCTAGCCGCCCCTTTTTCTAATTTTCTATGTACATGTTGCTTTCCTCCAGTAGAATGTAAGCCCCCAGAGGGCAGGGCCAGTTTCTGTTTATCTTTATATCTCTAGTACTTGGTAATAGCATACCATAGGCATTGAATAAATGCATGCCTCCATAACTTTAAGGCTCCCCCCACTCTTGGCAAGTGGCAAGACTCAACCTGCCTTCCTGCCTTTCTCCCTAAACACTGGGTGATCTGAGCATTAAGTGAAGCCCATAGACTTGGGCTTACCAACATCTGATGGGGGCAGGGACCAGACTCTTGGCAATTGGACCAGATGCTGTTTCGGGGAGTCTTAATAATTCATCTCTTTATGATTTGTTTGCCTCTACTCAGAGTTTTTATTGAGGAATTTGAATTTGGCTTGCTATGGAATGGTATTTATGATTGTTTACCTGGTAGCAATTGAGGCGGCTTTAAACATTTGGACACATTTAACATTTAAACACATTTATTATAAAACAGATAGACATAAATGAGATTTGGACTTGAGTCAAGTAGTAAGATATAACTTCAAGCACTGGTAGCCAAGTCCCCACGATGGGGGTAGAGTTGGAGCTTCTCAGTGAAGGCCTCAGTGCTGTTGCCTTTCAGTCTGGTTGTTGTTGTTCAGTCGTTTTTCAGTTGTGTTTGACCCTTTGTGACCCCATTTGGGGTTTTCTTGGCTGAGATACTGGAATGATTTACCATTTCCTTCTCTAGTTCATTTTGAGGATGAGGGAACTGAGGCAAACAGGGTTAAGTGACTTGCCCAGGGTCACACAGCTAGTAAGTGTCTGAGGCCAGATTTGAACTCTAGAAGATGAGCCTTCCTGACTCCAGGCCCCGCACTCTATCCACTTCTCCAGCCTGGCACATAGGAGGTACTTAATACATGTTTATTGAATTATTGAATTGTGTGTACAATCCAATTAGATAACTGTTATTCCTGTAGATTCTGCCTTAGCTGAAGAAATCTTACACACTAGTCTGACAGCTAATGTCTCTGCCTCTCCTTCAGCTATTACTCCTCCCAGATGCTTTTCCAGATGCCTTTGTCTCAGCTGCAGGCATATGGTTTCTCTTCCTCTTTTCAGCCATGCCTATTCTTTGCCAATCAATGTCAGAGGTCTGTGCATTCTCCAAAGTATTGTCAGCCCACCCAGAGCATCCTGGGAAATGTAGTCTTTTCTCTTCTCTAATCACTGCATAAACTTTTCTTTCTGGAAAATCAGGTAGTAAGGAAAGAAGTGAAGATTCCAGTGTATGCTTGTCATATTATCCCCCCAGCTAAAAAATTTGCAGACCCTGAAAATCATCCTGGGTATTTAGGTGTGGTCTGTGGGTATGCATTATACAATATCTATCTAATTGCACATAGCACAGTTACATGCAAATTATTCCAGATACCTAGGCTACATGCAGATGAACTGGATACAATTTCACAAAGATGAATATACATGTATGTCACAAGCAGATCCATGCTACATTATATCTCATTTAGGAACATGTTACCCAAGAATTCAAGTAGGAACACACTGCATAGCATCACATATGAGTTGCATACATAAGTTACATCCATTCAGTGATCAGAGCGCCATCCTGTTCTGAAGGTAGCACACAGCTCTATGACAACAGTCACCAAAGGGCTGCATAAAAGGCAGCCTTGCCCATTTGTAAAATGGAAAGGTTGAATTAAATAAGTTGTAAGGATTCTTCTAACTCTAAATCTATTGTTCTATGACCTTAATGCTCACCCAGCGATGATTTAAAGGAGTCATTGCCCTCCATGATCTCTTTGGCTCAGGAGATGGGTCCTGTCCAATCTAGGACCGTGGGTGGAGCTTTGGGAGATGACAAAGAGACAAGAGATAAAAAAGCAGAGATCAAATTCCCAAGGGTTTACAAATAAAAGCCTGAAACCTACGGATTGTTTTCTGGTTGAAGGACACAGGTTATAGAATGCAGAGCTGGAAACAGTGGGGAAAAGTTACAGGAAGGCATTTTATTAGCATCAGTAGAAGGAAGAACTTCCTGACAATTGGAATTGTTCAAAAATAGAATGTCTTTGCCTCAGTAGATGATGAGCTCCCCACTGATGGAAGTATTCAAGCAAAGGTTTCAAGGGTTCTATAGAAGGGATTTCTTTTGCAGGTGGGAGGTTGGACTGGATTTCTGTCTGCATCAGAAATTCTAAGAATCTGTGAATGGATGTTCTTTCCTAAGTAAACTGGTAAAATTGTTACCCCAAGCAAGTAAAGCATCTCTGATATGTGATTATTCAACCTTTGCTTGAATACCTCCAAGTATAAGGAATTCACCACTTCATAAGGCAGCTTGTTAGTTTTCTTATAGCTCCATTTATTAGGAAGCATCTGATTATTAAATATTTTCCCCCTACATTGGTAAGAAATCTGCCTGCTTGTAACTTCCATTCATTGTTTCCTGTTTGGCCCTCTGGGACCAAGCAGAACATGTATCAGTTATTCCTCTTCCATAGGACAGCCCTTCAGATACTTGAAGTTGGCTGTCACATACCTCCTGCTCAAGTCTCCTTTTCTCCAGGCTAAACAGGCCACCCCTCCCCCCAAGTCTTTTTTTTTTAAAACATATTTTATTTTTTCCCTAATTACATGTTAAAACAATTTTTAAACATTTTAAAATAAGTTTTGAATTCTAAATTCTATCTCTCCCCCAACAGCAAGCAATTAAATGTAGATTTTCATGTGCAGTCATGTAAGACATTTCCATGTTAGTCATTTTCTACAAGAAGATTCAAATAAAAGGAAAAAAAAATGAAAGTGGAAAATGGCATGTTTCAGTCCATATTCAGACAGTATTAGTTATTTCTCCAGAGGTAGATCTCAGTCAGTCTTATAATAAGGCAAGGCCAGTCCTTGGTTAACTGAAACCCTCTTTGGATTCCTCTGAAAGCTGCCTGCCTCTCTCTCCTTGGAGAGAGGGAGGGCAATGCCTGTTTCCACTTGGGATTTGGAACTCAGACTCTGCATCTTTGCCTTCTCCTATGCTTGCTGTGTATTGAAATGTTTGCCTTAGCTCATACTCCCATAGGACTCCTTGGTACTTTAGTCATCTGAGAAGCTGCTAAGGAGAAAAATCATTTGGACAGAGCACTGCCCCCCCCTCCCCCATTCCACTGTTAATGTATTCTAGGATCAGCCAAATTGCTCTAAATTTGGGGTTCCCAACTTTTAGGAGTTTATGTGTTTCTTAGCTTTCAACTTAAGCACTTAGCACAGTGCTTGACAAGGGTAGGTACAATATAAATGCTAGCTATTGTTGATAAACAAGATTCAGTATGAAAGAAAATCAATTCAAATCAAGTTTTCCTTATGTATAAGAAATCAGAGCAATTAATTTTTCATGAATAAGATTATTCAGTACATAAGGCTTTTTTTTTTTTTTAGTATTATAAGTTGTCAAATGTTGGTCAGAACACAAATAAATGGGGCAGCTAGGTGCCACAGTGAGTAGAGCACCAACCCTGGAGTCAGGAGGACCTGGGTGTCCAGATCTGGCCTCAGACACTTCACACACACGCACACACACACACACACACACACACACACACACACACACACACACACACACACCATGTGAACTTGGGCAAGTCAACGCCAATTGCCCTCCCCTCTCCAAAAAGCAAAAAAAAAAAAAAAAAAGAACATGAATAAATTCATGTGACTATTAATTCTGGTTTTTTTTTTTTTTTTTGGTGTGGCAATTTACAGTTTTATTCTAGGCATAGTTTTTGAATGAGTTACCTCCATTTAATGTTTAGTTTTTAGTTTGTTTCTTGCTTTGGATTTGGTAGTGATCAGAACCAAGAATCCTGATGCACAGAGGTAAGTTGATATAAATGGAATTAAAGCTTTGGGATCATGGTTTCAACAATAGGATTTGTTTTTCTCCACGGGTATGCCCTGCATTTTATAATTTTGTTGATTGGAAATCACTTCGGAGTTCTGGTAATTGCAGAGACTAATGAGCTCATCTTTCACTGGGTTCTTGTTGCTGGTTTGTTTGTTTCCCCTAGCTCAGTATGAAAACGGTTTTGTATTCAAACCTCATTTGTTTAATTTTGGTCAATAAGAAATATTCCTTAATAACAATAATAATAATACCTAGCATTTATTTAGTGCTTAAAGATTTACAAAATACTTTACATACATTATCTCATTTTATTCTCACAATGACTCTGGGAGGTAGGTGCTATTATGATCCTCATTTTATGGACAAGAAAATTGAGGCAGACAGAGGTTAAATCACTTGCCCGGTGTCACATAGCTAGATTGTAAGCTTTTTTTTTTTTAAAGCAATTGGGGTTAAGTAACTTGCTCAAGGTTACATGGCTAGTCATTATTTATGTGTGGGTGCTCATTTTCTGAGGCCAGATTTGATCTCGGGTCATCCCAACTCCGAGGCCTGCGCTCTTACTCACTGCGCCACCTAGCCGCCCCTTTAGGGCAATTGGGGTTAAGTAACTTGCCCAAGGTTACACGGCTAGGTTTTTGTTTGTGTGGATTAAGTGTCGGAGGCCGGCTCCCAACTCAGGTCCTTCTGACTTCAGGGCCAGCGCTCTATTCACTTCGCCACCTAGTCACCCCTAGATTGTAAGCTTTTTGAAGGCCAGGACTGTCTTTTGCCTTTTTTTTTTATAAACATGATGCCTGGAAAGTAGTATAGGCTCTTAATAAATATTTATTGAATTGAATTGAATTGTCTTGAGGTTGGGTTTGAATTCAAGTTTTCCTGATTCTGTGTACAGCTTTCTATCTACTGCACCACCTAACTGCCTCATCTCCCTTAAATGATCCTTTTCAAATTTTCATCTGCTCTATAAAGCTCCCTCCCTTTCCCAACTCAGCCCTACCTCTTGCCTTTCTCCAATAGAAAATTCTTCCCGCCTTTATACGAGGGGTGCTAGTTGTAAAGCCAAGCATGAACAGCTTTCCAGAGGACTGTTGCTGTCAATGGCTTTAAGGTTCTGATTATATAATATAGTGAGCTCTCTATTTAGCAGTAAATTAAAGCAAAACATTCACAAAAACCAAAGAACAGCATTCACAATGTTATAATATAACAACCTATCACTAAAGTGGCTACACAGTTTTTACCAAAGTGGCCACATAGTTTTAAACAAAAAATATCATTCAGTAAATCCTTAATTCAATCATCCTTAAGAATCAAGCCTCCTTAAGGGACACAAAGTACAAAGGTCAAAGTTCTCCACCCCTAGGTCACAGTAAATTATGATCTTCTCAGTCAGCATTAAATACCTAAGGAGAGATCTTTTTATCTTGACTCAAGACTGGCTCTCAGATTCCATGGTTCCTTTTCCATGGTCCCAGCTCTTACCTGAATTTATCCAACTGTCACCTGAATTCAAAGGTAGGCAGCTCTCAGCTCCTTGTCCAGTTCCTCATCCAGCTCCTCGTCCAGTTCCACATTGAAGCTTGCAGTATCTAGTCTACTTCAAGTTCTTCCCAGTTTCTGTTTCTGGGAAGACAAAGCTTAACAGAGCCAAAATAACATTCATCTACATTGCCAGCACCATCATCAATTCAGTATCTGCCTGTGAAATCAACACAGACACACAAACAAGGTCCAAGAGGTCAACACAAATCACCAACATAGAAATTCACACAGAGCCACAAACAAGGTCCAAGAGGTTAACACAAATCATCAGTAAAGTCCCAGAGCCTCTGACACCCTCCTTCAGGACTTCTATAAACAGACAACCAGAAAATCCTCTTTCAGGGCTTCTAGTAAGGTCCCAGGGTTTCTGTACAAAGTATTACAAACAAAAATCAACACAGACAGAACAGACAAACAGAGTGCTGGGATACCACAAGTTTTCTTCTTCTCAACTCTGCCATCACAAGAATTCTCTTCTCAGTTCTGCTCTCCCAGCTTGGACTTCTCCTTATATATGGTCATTAGCTCCTCCCCTTCCTGTTGAATCAGCAACAGGGCTTCACAAGTTGTGGGGTTCACAGGTTCTGTTTCTTAATAAAGACTTGCTATTATCATGGGCAAGGCTAAAGAAACTTGAACTGAAACAAGGTGCTAAATAATTAAATAGCTGAAACAAGGCATTAAGTACTTCTTTGCTTGCCATTACACTAGTCCTCCCTGAACACTACTGGGTAAGTCACTTAACCCACTTTGTCTCAGTTTCTTCATCTGTAAAATGAGCTGGAGAAGGAAATGGCAAACTGTTCCAGTATCTTGGTCAAGAAAACCTTGAATGGGCTCATGAAGACTCAGACATAACTAAAAAATGACTGAACAACAACACTAATAATAACAAATTTATATAGAATATGTTATAAATAAATCCCCTGGGGTTTTAAGAAGCACCACACTGTAATATAGTCCATAGATTGCCTGAAACACAGATCAAGCCCCCCCCACAGATTGAATTAATGCTTGTGCCTCGGAGGCATTAACTTCCCAGCTCATCAGCCTGCACATCCCTATCCTGCTGTCTACCATGTGTGCCTGATCATCACTCCTGTAGAAATGACTGTCCCCTGGAATGTTGCTTCACCTCATGCTGTGTTAAATGGTGTTTCTTGGGGAACAGTCTAACTTAGCCCCTTGTTTGACCTGTAACCCACTTCTACTTCTCCATTATTTATTTCCACTTGCAATCCACTTTCCTGAGCTGCCTGGTGTACAGTTTACAATCTGATGAATTTAGGAAGCATGGGACTATAGGGGTCTCCACTTGGCTATGTAGAAAGTACTTTGAACTCAACACAGGGGCAAAGATTTTCTATATTTGGGTTCGAATTCCTACTCAAAAGACTTCGAGTCTAGCCTGTCTCAGACAAAGAGGAGGAGGCTAAAAGAAGAAAGTGACTTGCTTATGTCGACATAAATAGAAAGAACATGTACTAAGAACTCCATATACAATATACAAATACAAATAAATAAGTTAGTCCCTGCCCTCAAGGAGGATACATTCAAACGGGGGAGGAGATCATATAAAGAGGAGGGGGGGAGTGGAATCACGCATGAAGAGAACATGGCGATGGTCGACATGTAGCTAGTAAAGCGCAGCTCTGAGATTCCAGCCCGGGTCCTCAAGGCTCCCCCTCCAACACTACTAGCCTTCTAAAACCCAAGGGCCCAATCTGCCCTTCCTCTTTGCTTCCTGTTTTTGGGGGTGGCACCACCATCTTTCAAGTCACCCAGACTCAACATCTTTATCTTCACTGATTTCTTCCTCTATCTGTGCCATATATCTAATTAGTCATCAATAATAATAATATTTTAAATAAAATAAAGCCTTTATATGACACTTATTATGTGCCAACCATTGTGCTAAGGATATCACAATTATTATCTTGTTTGAGTCTCACAACAACCCTGGGAAGTAAGATCTACTGTTATCCCTGAGGCAGACAGAGGTTAAGTGACTTGCCCAGGATAATAAGTGTCTGAGGCTGGATTTGAATTTAGGTCTTTCTGATTCTGGGCCCGGTGACCTATGAATTGTACCATTTAGTTGCTTCCAAATCCTATTATTTCTAGTTCATTTATCTCTCTCACACACATCCATTCTTCTTCATTATCACCATTCAAGATCAGGCTCTCAAAACCTCTTTCTTGTCTAGACCACCCCAGGTCCTGATTAGTGTGAACAATGAATCCCTTGAAGTGTTCACATCATTTGAATTCACATGGCATATTTCCATTTGGACTGGAAGCAATGACCATATTTTAAATAATTATTACTTTGAATAGTGCAAATTTGAATACACATATTACTTTAGGTAATTCATTATTGATACCAATTGGGACTTAACTACATTGACTACATTGAAATAACTTCCTAGACTTCTTCCTACAAAGGAAATCGTTGAAGTCACTTTTCTGTCTAAAAATCCATAACGACACTCATTATCTACAGGTTCAAAAATATATTCTCTAATATGGCATTCAAAGAGTTCCATAATCTACTCCCAAACTTTCCTTTCCATCAATGGTTTTAAAGACCATCCAGCATAAACCCTGTGTGACAGTCAAGCAGGCCTAACCTCTAACCTCAAAAATGTATCTTGTACTTTCTTGACAGCTTGCTCCTGTTTTTTCACTCCCCAACTTTTGTTTGTAAAATTCCTACCTTCAAAGTCCCCATTAAACATTACAGTCTCCATGAAGTCTTTCATGATGCCACAGCCTATAGTGACCTCTCCCTCCTTGGGTCTCTCAGAACACTTTGATTCTACTTCTGAAATGTACTTAACATATTCTAATTTCTATTCCAGTGTCTTAGTTCCTTCATTAGGCTAAAAGCTCCATGGATACATGTCCTACTTCAGCACTGAAAGACCTTTCTCTCTGAACCAGGGTACAGAAGATCAGACCTGATTACTTCCATAGCTCATAGAATCAAGGCTCACAAAGTCTCAGAATTGGGAGGGAGTAGGATTTATCTCTCCCACTGTCTTGAAAAACAGTCCATCTGGTCTCTTAAAGATTTCTGCCAATAGGGTGCCCACAATCTCTGGAGGTTGCCTATTTCTAAATGTTAGGAGGAGATTTTTCTTTAGACTGAAATGCTACTGAGTCTCCCTTCATCTTCCATTTGTTGCTCCTATTTCTACTCTCTGGGACCAAGTGAAACAAGTTTAATTTCTCTTCAAATATTTGAAGACAGTTAATCACATTTCCCCAACCTGAAGCCTTGTCTTTTCTTCAGACTAAACATCCTTGGTTCTGTAGGCCAGTCTTCGTATGACATGGTTTCTAGTCCCTTTACCATCCCGCTTGTCTTCCTCTGGACCTATTCTTGCTTGTCAAAGTTTTTCCTAAAATTTGGTGCCCAGAACTGGATTTAGTTCATCTTTGTGTCCCATTCTTTTTAAAAAATTTTATTTAGTATTTCATTTTTTCCCAGTTACTTGTAAAAACAATTCATAATATTCTTAAAAAAAAAAACTTTTGAGTTCCAAATTCTCTCCCTTTCTCCTTCTCCACCTTCCTCATTGAAAAGGCAAGCAATTTGGTACATTTTACATGTATAGTCACGCAAAACATTTCTATAATAGTCATGTTGTAAAAGAAAATACAGATCAAAAAAACAAAAAAGAAAACATTAAGAAAAATAAAGTTAAAAAAAGTATGCTTCAAAAAAAAGCATGTTCTTTCTTTGAGGATGGATAGCATTTTTAGTCATAAGTTCTTCAGGGTTGTCTTGGATCATTGTTATTACTGAGAATAGCTAAGTCTTTCATAGCTGATCATCTTACAATATTGCTGTTACTTTGTACACAGTACATTTCACTTTGTATCAGCTCATGTAAGTCTTTCCAGGTTCTTCTGAAAGCATCCTGCTTATCATTTCTTATAGTCCAATAGTATTCCATCATAATCACATACCACAATTTGTTCAGCCATCCTCCAGTTGATGGGTATTCCCTCAATTTCCAATTCTTTGCCAACAGAAAAGAGTTGCTATACATATTTTTGTAATGTAGATCTTTTTCCTTTTGCTTTTTAAGAATCTCTTTTGGTATATAGACCTACTAGTGGTTTCGCTAGGTCAAAGAGTATATGCATGCTTTTGTAGAATTGTTCTGCAGAATGGTTGAATCAATACACAGCTCCATCAATGATGCATGAATGTCTCATTTTCCCCACATCACCTCCAACATTTGTCATTTCTCTTTTCTGTCCTATTAGCCAGTCTAATAGGTTTGAGATAGTACCTCACAATTGTTTTAGTTTCTCCAATCAATAGTGAATTAGAGCATGTTTCCATATGACTATAGATAGCTTTGATTACTTCAGTTGAAAACTGTTCATATCTTTTGATCATTTATTAATTGAGGAATGACTTTTAATAAATTTGACTCAGTTCTCTCTCTGAGAAATGAGACCTTTATTAGAGAAACTTGCTTCAAAATTTTTTCACAGTTCTGTTGCTGACTGTATTTCCCTCCATCCTATTTCCCTTCTGTTTATTCTATTCTCTTTCCTCTCACCCTGTCCCTCTTCAAAAGTGTTTTTCTTCTGACTTCCTCCTCCTCCAATCTGCCCTCCCTTCTATCACCGCTCCCCCCCCCCATTTCATTCTCTCCTACTTTCCTGTAGGGTAAGATAGATTTCCCCAATTGAGTGTGTATGTTATTCTTGTGTCCCATTCTTAAGGCCTTGAATATTGTGAGAATTAATAAATCAATGTACATTTATTAATGAACCCTGTGGGTAAAAAATTGTGTTAGACTGCTTAGGGAAAGACAAAAGTTTAAATAAGGCAGGTTCCCAACATTCATGAATGTGACAGTCCTTTAGGGGAATAAGAAAAACCAGAGGCAGAAAAGCCAATTAAGAGGCCAAATATATACAGTCAAAATAATTGTTCTCTTTCCAATGAGTGCCCATCCTCCAAGGACCTTTGCAATCCTCTAGACTTACGGTACTACCTTGCAGTTGAGGCTCCCTTTCAAGAGGAAAACACTCTAGGTTGATTAAAAAGTTGACTGCTCCTTCCTTGGGACCTATGCAGTCACTGGCTGCCTTATTCTTTCCTCCCCCTTTCCCCTAATTAAAAGAAAGTTCCTTGGGGCGGCTAGGTGGTACAGTGAGTAGAGCACTGGCCTTGGAGTCAAGAGGACCTGGGTCCAGATCTGGCCTCAGACACTTCACACACACACACACACACACACACACACACACACACCCCTAGCCATGTGACCTTGGGCAAGTCACTTAACCCCAACTGCCCTCCCCTCCCCACTCCAAAAAAGCAAAAAAAAAAAAAAAAGAAAGAAAGAAAGAAAGAAAGAAAGAAAGAAAGAAAGATCCTTAGGATCCTTAGAAAGTCAACTTCTTTCTAACTCATAATACTAAAGGGCAAATTCTGGTTTTCCTCTCCTACATTGTGGCTTTGGTCTTTGCTATTCCTTGTTTCCAACTCCATGCCATACTCCTCGGCTCGATCCAGGAATTCTTCTATCCAGAAAGCTTAGTTTAGGATTCTGGCATGAGGTGCTATCTCCTCTGTTGCCCTATTTTTGTGTGACCACATGGAAGGAGATTCCCAGATGGCTTTTCTTCCTGGGACCTGAATCTGGTTATTCCTTCTCTGAATCTCACCTCTCTATTTCTTCGTGTATCTAGCTGCCATTTAAAGACCAGCTTCAAGGGTACAGCCCAAAGTATATGAACTGTCTATGAATCAACCCTTAATGTGGTGTTGATAAAGTTTAATACTATAATCAAAGAGACTTTTTTAATGCCAGATCAAAGATCTCATCTGTGGGGAGACATGAAGACTTTTATAGGGAAATAATAGTTAGTCAATTGACAGGGTCTCATTTGTACCAGGCACTGTACTAAGCACTGAGGATACAAAGAAAGGCAACAACATATAGACAACTATGAATACATAAGCTATGTACAGTATAAATGGGAGGTATTGCAGAGAGAAGACACTAGGGATGAGGGGAGGCCTGACAAAGGCTGTTTGCAATACCGGAACAAAATAGAAGACTTGGATTCAGATCCCATCTCAGTCGCTTCTTAGCTGTGAGACCCTGGGCAAGTCACAACCTTTCTGGGTCTCAGCTTCCTTATCTGTAAAATGGGCACAACCACAGCACCTTCTTCCCAGGGTTGTTATGAGGATCAAATGAGATAATAATTGTAAAGTGATTAGCGTAGTGCATGGCTCCTAGTAAGTGTTAGCTATTATTTTTGTTGTTCCTGTTCTTATTATTAAAATAGGGATAGCAACATTTACTTTCCTGGGTTGTTGGGTGGATAGACAGAGCTTTGCAAACCTTAGAGCCCTATAGAAATATAAACCACTCTTATTGCTGTTGCCATGAACCTGGTTAGCCTGATTAAGGAAGAATAAACCTAGATTAGGTTTATCCTGTACATTCCTTAAAGGATTATACGTGGGGAACCAAGCCCCAAGCATCTGTCAGTTTCCCTTTTAACCAGGCAGGCAGGCAGCAGGCAGGAAGGCAGCAGGCAGGCAGGCAGCAGCAGCAGCCTGTGGGAGGTGGGAGGGTAAGAGCAAGTCTGGACCACTCCCAGGGAGCTGCTGGCACAGAAGCCTGGAAGCTCAGGGTCCTGAATTCATGAAGCAGGAGGGCTCCTTGAGCTGGGTCTCTTTGACCTGAGGTGATACTGTCACCAGGAGTAGTGTTTCTGTGCCACAATAGACAAGAGGATGTTCTTTGAAATTGTGAGCTGGAGAATCAGCAAGGAAGGTCTAGGATCACAAGATTATAGATCTACAGCTTCAGAGGAACTTAGAACCCTTCATTTTGCAGATGGGGAAACTGAGGGCCAGATATATTAAGGGACTTGCCCGAGTTTAAACAGCTAATATCTGAGGCAGAGGCTAGGTCTTTCTGACTGCAAGTTCAGTGCCCTATCCACTATGACAGGGACGGAAATGGGTCTTCCCTCAAGGTCTCATAGAAGCATAAAAACAATAATCAAAGGGTAAAGTTGTCTTAGAGATGGAGTACGTGCCTCCTTGTCCACTTCCTTTAATCACTGTGGCTTTGAATCCTTCACAAGCTCAGGAGGGGAAGAATGACCATGAAAGGCAGCTTAGATGTCAGGAAAGGTTGACTGGCCTACCCTGTCCACTCTGAGAGTAGTCTGTGGGGCCAGACTGTCTTGCAGAAACCAGCAGGGCACTGGGACCCCAGTGGGTGTCTGCCTGAGAGAGCACAGCCAGGGTTCTGCTTCAGCTGGGCAGCTCCTGCCTGTCAGTCCCTTTGCCTGCTGCCAGGCTTCTGATGGAGCTGCCTCAGTGTGACGGATCTGGCACCAAAGAAAAGGACAGCAGGATCTACCTCATGTTCATTCCTTTTGCACCTCATTCTGTTATCTGGAAACAAAATGGCAACCAAAGAATCTTCAAGCAGGAATATCGTCCATGACATTTCAGGGCTCAGTGGCATGGACAGAGGTTAACAGAGATATGTCCTCAAACTCAATGAGTTTTATGGGTCATCAGAACTTAGACTTAGAGCTTTAAGGAACCTTTGAGACCATGTAGTCCACACCCCCCATATTTTACACACCAACCCTGGGAAGTGGGTGCTATTATTATACCCATTTTACATTTGAGGAAACTGAGGCAAAAAGCAGTTAAGTGACTTGCTCATGTCACACTGTTAGCATTCATTCATTCATTTAACTTGAATTAAACTATGTTCGAGGAAGGCCCTGTTCAGCTACGGATTTGACATGAAACTCCTTTTATGCATCACATATTTAGAATTTATCTGCTTTACTGAGTTGCTTCCCAAATCAGTATCATTTGAAGCTCAATTATAAAGAGGGGCATGCAGTGAGGTGTAGTGGATGGAGTCAGGAAGACACAGGTTCAGGTCTTTCTTCTGGCACATACAACCTCTGTGCCCCAAACAACTCTCTCACCAGAAGAGTCATTGATCTGTATCTCTGGGGGGAGTTTCCATACTGGGAGTTTCTCACACTGAGGAAACCACAGGTCAGTACCACCCTTCCTACCCCCCCCCCCCAAACAAAACCAAAATGTCAAAGAGGGGCCAGTGTTGTGTGTTGTAAGGGAAGACTGGAGTTTCATTACAAATTCTTCTATTGCCACAGGAGGAGAATATCACTTTGTTCCTGTTGTTTCACCCATCTGGACCTCAGTATATTTCAGTGTATGTAATGGAGGACTGGACAATGAGGAGCCAGTGCTTGGGGCATGCATAGCATACTTTCTTGGATGGTGACCCAAATGGAAGCTTGGTGAACTTGCTTCTGGATATGAGTGATGGCACATAATGGAGAGACTGTGCCTCAGTGTAGAGCAGGGGCAGATGTCCTTTGACTGTTTCCCATTGATTTACTGCATGGTGATGGGAAGCCTTTTAAATGGCTGCTGAGATGGGACTGAGTGTGTATGCAAGGACAGATGGAAATTCTCACTCTTCCCTAGAGGCTTTCAAATGAGGAGGAAGAATAATACAGGCCCCTGGGTTGGGGAGGATGAACCTTGGGTTCTCTCTCATCCAACTGCTATGTGGCTGTGATCTCATAGCAATGTGATTGGGGTTTTTTTGGTGTCTGTTGTGTTTACTCTTTGCTGTTCAGATGGATGAGTACTGGAGACAGAAGGACCAGATTACAACTTTGTGAGCTTTGAAAGGTTGGAAGAGCCATCCAAGGTCCAGTAATCAGAGTTCATGGCAAAATCTGCCATCAGCTAGAGCAGCCAAGGCTAGTGAGGTGCTAGTCATCAGGAGTGATTGGCCCAGCCCAGCAGGAGAAAGATAAGACAGTTGAGACCCCAAGCCCTGAGAATAAGGGAGTAACTTGTCCAACAACTATGTCACAAACAGAAGTGAACTTTGTAGGAGTAAGAAGGTTTATAGCAACCACTTTAAATTTGAGCCCATGTTTTCAGGGACTGATTAGGAGAGAGTGTGCCTCACTTGGAGGGGTGGAGAGGAGATGGCTTTATAATTTGTTCTTATGCTTTCTCAGTAAATACCACTTTTTAGAAACTAATGGATGTTAATTGGTTAAAAGAGATTGGAGCAGTATTCACTGGTTAGATGATAGTGAGGAGATTGTAGGCTGTTGATTGTTATGGGAGAAATATGTTAGAAGAGTCCCCTGAAATATCCTTCAGACTAAAGGGAGATGTAACTAGCTATGTTCTGGGGAGCTGACCTACCAGTACCAGGATGAGCTGCATCCAGAGCCTACACCATCAATCATCCCCTGCCCACTACAGCATGGCAACGAATCAGAGGCTCCATCAGCAAAACCTTCTGCTCTTGCTAACTGCTATTCTGCTTAGGCTCCAGCCTCAACTTGCCCCAACTAAACCACAAATCTTGTGCTCTTTGGGATTATTTTCTTCCTCCTCTCTCACTACTGACATACTTTCTTATTGTCTTGGCAAGAAATAGAGTTGTTTCTGAATTGCAATAAGATCGAGTACTCTGCCTTGCAGAATGGGTCAGATAAGTTGGCAAATTTTGCTGAAGCAAGCATAACTGATCGAAAAAGACTTTTAAATTGGGTTGATGTTCCTTAGGCTCCCTTTCTGAGGTGGATAGAGTCCTGAAGACACCCTTGTAGCCAGGGCCTTCTTTTAAGGGCTCATGATATAAAGTCCACATTTCAATTGGTTGTTGTCATTGTTTTCCTTTGGTCCTGACCTTTGATCTCTTTAATGTTGGGAAGTTCCTCCATCATTGCTGGTCATTTTATTATATCTGGAGTTTATATAGAGAGTTGTCTCAGCACTGAGGAGTCCAGTCCCTAGCCTTGTCTCTATTCCATGCTATGGCTTCCTTTTTTATGGGGAAAGGAAGAAGGGAATAAGCATTTCTTAAACACCTACTATGTGCCAGCTAAGTGATTTGTCCATGGCCACACAGCCATGTAGTAGCCATATAATCAGATGTAGAATCTGAACCTAAATCTTCTTGCCTCTAGGGCCTGCCCCTCTATTTACCACATTATTCTGCCTCTTACTTTTCTACAGGTTTTAATATGAAAACTTTCCTGATAGGAACCCTATGAAGTATGGAGAATGAATATTATATCCCCTCCATTTTGCAGATGAGTAAATTGAGACAACTAGTAGGCAGTACAGTTGGGACCTGACCTTAAGTTTTTGACACCAAGCCTCATCCTCTTTCCAATATACCAATTTCAATTGAAAATGCACTGATTAAGAACCTACTATGTGCTAGCTACCTGATTTGGTGTTGGAAATGCAAAGACAACTTTGAAATAGACCTTGACCTTAAGGGGCTTACTTATACCCAGAAGTTACTGGCTCTAATGGCCCTTCATGTTCCTTCTCCTCCCATTATTTAAAGGGACTGGTCTTAACTAGAACTTAAATTTATTGTTTTTTAAAAATTCTCTAAGAAACAACACAACATGGAAGGCCAGCCTCAGGACCAAGAAGGCCTGGATTTAAGACCCACCTCTGACCCTTACTTGCTGTGTGATCCTGGGCAAATCAATTAACTTCAGTTTGCCTCAGTTTCCTCAACTATAAAATGAGGATAACAATAACATCTACTTTACAGGATTTTTGTTAAGCTCAAATGATGTAATATTTGTAAAGCATTGGCACAGTGCTTGACACATAGCATGGGTTTAATAAATACTTCTTCCCTTCCTCTTCTCCCTCCAAAGTCCAAGTCAGTTAACCTCTAGATTACTCTCTAAGACCATAAATTATAGAGAAATTCCTGACCTGCACTGGTAGAGGGAGTGTCCTCACCTGGGAGTTCCCTATACCAGTGAAGTCACAGGTCTAGTCTCTAGTCCTGTCTTTAGTCCATGATATGGCTTTAGAGTGAGGCTGATGACTTTGCACAACTCTTCCTCACTTAAATCCAATTCACTTAAGTCAAGACATCACCCTCCTGATGCCATTGGTCCTCTTGGAGAGTGAAGGATGAACAACAACAATAAAGGGAGAAGCAAGAAGGGGACAAGCATTTAATGGTGTTCCACTATGTGCCAAGCACTATGGTTAAATACTTTACAAAGATGATGTCATTTGATCCTCACAACAACTCCGGAAGGGAGGTCCTCTTGTTATCTTTGCTCCTCATCCTTATGGTTATTCAGTAATGATTCACAACTAGATACTGTGCAAGGTCCTGTTCAAGCTCTGTCCATTCCTAGCTTCATGGATATGGGATCATCCAATAACTCAGTCCTAGATTAATCTCTTTTAATTTTACTCTGAACATAACAAATACCAAATTGCATTGGCATTGTCCTATATGGAGTTAAATAGAAAAAAGGAGATTTACATAAAACTGTGAGTCTTTGCTCTATACAGTTGCTTTTTATTGAAAGTATGTAATAAGATCAACCTGTATTTCAAAGCTGTCCTACTTGTCTGTGCTTCTTCCAGGCTTTTCTTCTGTTCTTTCTCACCACTGATTTGGGCTTAGATTTTACTATGATGACCAATGAAAACGACTTTTAGAAAAGCAAAGGAGATGTCTGTAAAGTCAACACATAGTAAAGACCATCTTGAAATTCTCAAATGCTGCTGGTTTAGATGATCACAGTAATGGTTTTCATTCAGTGGATGCTTTCTGGTTATACACAGCACTTTCCATAAACTATCTAATTTGATCTTCAGGAAGCAATGTAGAAGTATGAAAAGGAAGTCTTAGATGAATGCTAAAGGTGGAGAACTTGGGTCCTACCCCCAATTCTGCCACCACTAGCTATGTGACCTTGGGGAAATTCCAGAGTCATAACTAGCAATTATTGCACCAGGGGCAAAAAGCATAGAAATTTGTCCTGGGCAAGCAATATGACATGCTCTTAAGCAAACTTTTTAGGACAAATTCAACTGGGCATGTAGCAGGGAAGGGACAGATGCAGGGACACTGGCTTATTGGGGGAGATAGCTAAGTAGCCAAGTGGAAGTATAGACAACTACTGGGCCAGAAGTCAGGAAGCCCAGAGTTCAAATTTGGCCTCAGACATTTACCAGCTGTGTGACCCTTAACTCTGACCTCAGATAGTCAGCTGTTTGACCCTGGGCAAATCACTTAACTATGCCTATTTCTTCGACTGTAAAACTTGTATCATAATAGCATCTACCACCGAAGACTTGTTGTGAGGATCGACTGATATTTGCAAAGTGCTTGGCACAGGCTCTGGCATATAATAAGTGCTTAATAAATGCTTGCTGATTAACTCTCTAGATCCTAAATTCACTTGTTTCTTTAAAAAAAAAGTCTGAACTTAAACAGAAAATAAAATGAACATTGTTTAGTACTTAGATCAGAAAAAGAGGGTCATGTATGAAATTGTAGGTCCCTATTATGTGAAGCTTGCTTTTCTCTCTAAGACTATGCTATAATTGATTTCATATTGCTTGCCTTCCCAGTGGGTGGGGGAGGGGCATGAGGGAGTGAGAGAATTTGAACTCAAAATTTTAAAAAGTGAATGCTAAGAATAAATTAATAAAGTATATAACAAGATCAACTCTAGCTTTGAAATAGCAGATCCCTTTTCTGTACAGCTTACTTTTCTAAGTGTATAACATAATGGATATCATTTTGCCTGCCTTGTCAATAAGAGGTGGAGAGGCGGGTGGGAAGGAGAGAATTTGGAACTCAGAATTTTAAAAAGTGAATGTTAAAAATAAAGACAGAAAGAAAGTATATAATAGAATCAACTGTAGCTTTGAAAACGATCCTGCTTTTCTCTGCTTCTTTCTGGCTTTCCTTCTGTTCTCTGCATTTTCTAAAAAGATTTCTCAGTGACTTTTTTCCTAAACTCAGTTTTTCTAGGCTGGGTCTAGTTGAAGTGTTATCAAGAGTCTGCTGAATTCCAGCTCCCTGGGTGAAAGCCCTAGTCTCCTCTCCTTAGGTAGAGTCATGGCTCCTGAAAATCTCTAGATCCTGGGGTTGCAGTGACCAAAGTGCTTTATAAAAGAGAAAAGGGTTCTCTGCCAGACCTATCCTGATTGGGCCTCACTCCTAATCCTTTAAGTGCTCTGAAAACACAATATCATTATCTCCACAACTGGTAGATTCTGGTGGTGCAAATGTTAG
>WOXC01006259.1:0-111942 GCA_011680675.1 Gymnobelideus leadbeateri | reverse complement strand
TTTTTTTTTCAGAATAAAATTTTTTTCAAAGAAGAGAAACAAAGTAGAAGTATTTCATTAGGCAACCGCTAGGCCTAGAGACATATGCACATCTCGAGAACCATCCACAACCCTAAGTATGGGGAATTAATGACGGCCTTGCTCTATAAGATCTGTCTGGGTCCTAGGCTTGCTTTTTATTCAAGGAGAAAAGTCTGTGGTGTTGTCATTTTTCTCTTCTAAGTTACTCGTCTTCATGATTCAGGAATTCCTTATGAAGGCCACTTATACCCATACACCAGAACTTTCTTTCTTCCCTCCTATTTCCTTAGATCTTAACAGCAATGAAGCATGTTAAGAAAGAAGGGTGACATGTTTCTTTTGTGATGAAGATGATGCCAGAAGTCCAGGTAAATCTCTATAATCTGTAAATTTCATCTGACTCTAAAATATCCATCCAAAATATCCTGTGTCTCTGATGGCCTTGGTCCCAACATCTATCTTGTCAAGCTTGACATTGATGGGTGGCAGACTGGGCACTCCTTAGTAGCCGTGACGGAGGATTGGCTTTAGTGACGAGTCAGGCCTCTTGGATGAATATTTACAAAATCACAAATTGCCCAGATTAACTGAAGAGGAAGTGAATTACCTAAATAACCCCATCTCAGAAAAAGAAATCAAACAAGCCATCAATGAACTCCCTAGGAAAAAATCTCCAGGGACAGATGGGTTCACTAGTGAATTCTATCAAACATTTAAAGAACAATTGATTCCAATACTCTACAAACTATTTGGGAAAATTAGTGAAGAAGGAGCCCTACCAAACTCTTTGTATGACAGAAATATGGTACTGATTCCTAAATCAGGAAGAGATAAAACAGAGAAAGAAAATTATAGACCAATCTCCCTCATGAATTTAGACGCAAAAATTCTAAATAAAATATTAGCCAAAAGACTCCAACAACTTATCACAAAAATAATATACTCTGATCAGGTAGGATTCATTCCAGGAATGCAAGGATGGTTTAATATTAGGAAAACCATCAGTATAATTGAGCATATCAACAATAAAACTAGTAGAAACCACATGATCATCTCAATAGATGCAGAAAAGGCTTTTGACAAAGTACAACATCCATTCCTATTAAAAACACTAGAAAGTATAGGAATAAATGGAGCCTTCCTTAAAATAGTTGATAGCATCTATTTAAAACCATCAGCAAGTATTATATGCAATGGGGATAAACTAGAAGCCTTTCCAATAATGTCAGGAGTGAAACAAGGGTGTCCACTATCACCCCTCTTATTCAATCTGGTACTAGAAACGTTAGCAGTAGCAATTAGAGAAGAAAAAGAAATCAAAGGAATCAAATTAGGCAAAGAAGTGACCAAGCTGTCACTCTTTGCAGATGATATGATGATATACTTAGAGAATCCTAGAGAATCAAGTAAAAAATTACTTGAGACAATAAATAAATTTGGCAAAGTTGCAGGATATAAAATAAACCCACATAAATCCTCAGCATTCCTGTACATCTCTAATAAAACTCAACAGCAAGAGATAGAAAGAGAAATCCCATTTAAAGTCCCTGTAAACATTATAAAATATTTGGGAATCTACTTGCCAAAACAAACCCAGAATCTATATGATCACAACTACAAAACACTTCTCACACAAATAAAATCAGATCTAAATAGTTGGAAAAATATCAATTGCTCGTGGCTGTGTCGAGCTAATATAATAAAAATGACAATTTTACCCAAACTAAGTTATATATTTAGTGCCATTCCAATCAATTTACCAAAAAAATACTTTGTAGATTTAGACAAAATAATAACAAAATTCATTTGGAAAAACAAACGGTCTAGAATATCAAGGGAATTAATGAAAAAAAATGCTAGGGAAGGTGGACTAGCTATGCCAGATCTTAATCTGTATTATACAGCAGCAGTCATCAAAACTGCTTGGTACTGGCAGAGGTGTAGAGTAGTGGATCAATGGAATAGATTAGGTGCAGGAGACCCAGCAGTTAATGAATATAGCAATCTATTGTTCGATAAACCCAAAGACCCCAGTTTTTGGGATAAGAATGCACTATTTGACAAAAACTGCTGGGAAAACTGGAATACAGTATGGCAGAAACTGGGCATAGATCACTATCTAACACCATATACCAAAATCAAGTCTAAATGGGTGCATGATCTAGGTGTAAAGGATGATACTGTAAGCAATTTGGGAAAGCAAGGAATAGTTTACCTGACAGATCTGTGGAGAGGGGAAGATTTTAGGACCAAACAAGAATTAGAGAGCATTATAAAATGCAAAATGGATAATTTTGATTACATTAAATTGAAAAGCTTCTGCACAAACAAAGCCAATGTAACCAAGATCAAGAGGGAGGTGGGGAATTGGGAAAGAATTTTTACAACTTGTGTCTCTGATAAAGGACTCATTTCTAAAATTTATAGAGAATTGAGCCAAAACTATATGAATACAAGTCATTCCCCAATTGAGAAATGGTCAAAGGATATGAATAGGAAGTTTTCAGAGAAAGAAATTAAAGATATCTATAAGCATATGAAGAAATGCTCTAAATCACTATTAATTAGAGAAATGCAAATCAAAATAACTCTGAGATACCACATCTCTCCAGTCAGATTGGCTAAGATGACAAAACAAGAAAGTGACAAATGCTGGAGAGGATGTGGGCAAATTGGAACGCTAATACATTGCTGGTGGAGTTGTGAACTTCTCCAACCATTCTGGAGAGCAATCTGGAATTATGCCCAAAGGATTATAAATAATTTCATACCCTTTGACCCAGCCATACCACTTTTAGGGTTATATCCCAAAGAGATCATAGAAGTGGGAGGAAGAACCATATGTACAAAAATATTTTTATCAGCCCTTTTTGTGGTTGCAAAGAATTGGAAACTAAAGGGGTGCCCATCAATTGGGGAATGGCTAAACAAGTTGTGGTATATGAATGTAATGGAATTTTATTGTGCTATAAGAAACGAGGAGGTGACGGATTTCATAATTACCTGGAGAGACTTATACAAACTGATGCTGAGCGAGAAGAGTGGAATCAGAAGAAATTTGTATACAATCACAGACATACCATATCTGTGATGACCAACTATGACAGAGTGGACTCTTTTCAGCAATGCAGTGATATAAGTTAATCCCGAATGACTCAAGAAAGTGAGAAATGCGCCATCCAGAGATATAACTAGAAAGAACTGAGCCTGAATCCTGATGGAAGCAAACTAAATGATCTTGTTCTTCTCATTGTTTGGTTTTACTTCTTCCTTATCATCTTTCATCCCACCTAGTACAATATGCCTTTGTAATTGGAATAATGTTTAATATGAATGCATTTGCAGACCCTATACTGTACTATGTGCTGTCATGAGGGGAGGGGGGAAATTTGAAAATCAAGGAACTATGGAATTGAATCTTGTTAACTGAAACTAAACTAATTAATTAATTTTTAAAAAAAGCAACTCTGAGTATAACAGTGCTTTGAATTCAAGCATTTCCAAAGGCTTCTGAGAAATTCATGTTTTTAACTTTTTTCAGAAAGACTGTTACAAGGATGTTTGTTAGAAAAGGTATATCCGAACATAAGTCTCTAGAAACAGGGACTACCCCAAAGTTCATTTCTCTCACAGCTTCCTGTTAGCTAATTGTCTTCAACACAGGCATTTCATCTCAATATCTTTGGATTCTTTTGGTGGAAATGCCATTATTAAAATTTCTACTATTGAAACCTGTGAGGGTATATATAAAGGCTTTTTGCTAAAAAAGTAAAAGCAAAGCTGCAGCAGTCTGACTAAAGATGGGGAGGGTTATAGCAACTCTGTGTACCACAGTGGTTTGAATGCAAGTATTTCCAAAGACTTCTGAGAAATTCATACTTTTACCTTTTTTCAGATAGATTGTTGCAAGCATATTTGGTTGAAAAGCTATATCTGGGCATAACTCTCTACAAACAGGGATTATATGGAAGTTCGTTTCTGTCAAAGCTTTCTCTTAGCTAGTTGTCTTAAACATAGGCATTGCATAGCAAATGCTTTGCCTTCATTTCCTGGAAATGGCATGATTAGTTTTCCCCCATTGAAACCAATGAGGGCAGATATAAAGGCCTTTTGCTACAAAAGTAAAAGCAAATCTTCAGCAGTGTGACTAAAGATGTGTAGGGTTACAGCAACTCTGTGTACCACAGTGCTTTGAATTCAAGTATTTCAAAAGACTTCTAAGAAATTCATGTTGTTACATTTTTTTATATAGACTGTTACAAGCATGTTTGGTAGAAAAGGTATATCTGAGCATAACTCTCGAAACACAAGGATTATCCGGAAGTTCGTTTCTGTCAAAGCTTTCTCTTAGCTAGTTGTCTTAAACGTCTGCATTCTATGTCACATGCTTTGGCTTCTTTTCCTAGAAATGGCATAATTAGGTTTCCCCCCATTGAAACCAATGAGCACAGATAAAAAGTTCTTTTGCTAAAAATGTAAAAGCAAAGCTTCAGCAGTTTGACTAAAGATGTGGAGGGTTATAGCAACTCTGTATACCACAGTGCTTTGAATGCAAGTATTTCAAAAGGCTTCTTAGAAATTCATATTTTTACCTTTTTCTGACAGGTTATTAGAAGCATGTTTGGTAGAAAAGATATATCTGAGCATAACTGTCTAGGAACAGGGATTACCCGGAAATTCTTTTCTGTCCAGTTTTCTCTTAGCTAGTTTTCTTAATCACAGACATTACATTTCAAATGCTTTGGCTTCTTTTCGTGGAAATGTCATCATTAAGTTTTCCCCCATTGAAACCAATGAGGGCAGATATAAAGGCCTTTTGCTAAAAAAGTAAAAGAAAACATTCAGCATTCTGACTAAAGATGTCAAGTATTAAAGCAACTCTATGTCAACAGTGCTTTGAATTCACGTATTTTAAAAGACTTCAGAGAAATGACCTTTTTTCAGATAGACTGTTACAAGCCCGTTTGGTAGAAAAGGTATATCTGAGCATAACTCGCTAGAAATACGGATTACCCAGAAATTCTTTTCTGGAACAGCATTCTCTTACTAGTTGTCTTAAACTCATATGAAATGTTTTGGCTTCTTTTCCTGGAAATGGCAGCTTTATGTTTTCTCCCTTTGAAACCAATGATGCCAGATATAAAGGCCTTTTGCTAAAAAATTAAAAGCAAAGCTGCAGCAGTCTCAGTAAATATGTGGAGGGTTAAAGCAACTCTGTGTACAGCAGTGCCTTGAATTCAAGTATTTCAAAAAACTTCTGAGAAATTCATGTAGTTATCTTATTTCAGATAGACTGTTACAAGTATGTTTGGTAGAAAAGGTATATCTTAGCATAACGTTCTAGGAACAGGTTTTACCCGGAAGATCTTTTCTGTCACAGCTTTTTATTGGCTAGTTTTCTTAAACGTAGGCAATACATATCACATGCTTTGGCTTCTTTTCCTGGAAATGGAATCATTAGGTTTCTCCCTCTTTGAAACCACAGAGGGCACATGCAAAGGCCTTTTTATAAAAATGTAAAAGCAAAACTTTAGCAGTCTGACTAAAGATGTGGGAGGTTATAGCAACTCTGTGTACCACAGTGGTTTGAATGCAAGTATTTCCAAAGACTTCTGAGAAATTCATAGATAGAATATTGCAAGCATATTTGGTAGAAAAAGTATATCTGGGAATAACTCTCTAGAAACAGGGATTACCCGGAAGTTCGTTTCTGTCAAAACTTTCTCTTAGCTAGTTGTCTTAAATACAGGCATTGCATATCAAATGCTTTGGCTTCTTTTAGTGGAAATGTCATCGTTAGGTTTTCGCCAATTGAAACCAATGAGGGCAGATATAAATGCCTTTTGCTAAAAAAGTAAAAGGAAAGCTTCAGCAGTCTGACTAAAGATGTCAACGATTAAAGCAACTCTTGGTCAACAGTGCTTTTAATTCGAGTATTTGAAAAGACTTCAGAGAAATTCAAGTTTTGACCTTTTTTCAGATAGACTGTTAAAATCATATTCAGTAGAAAATTTATATCTGTACATAACTCTCTAGAAATAGGGATTACCCTGAAGTTCTTTTCTGGAACAGCTTTGTCTTAGCTAGTTGTCTTTAACACAGGCATTGCTTATCACATTCTTTGGCTTCTTTTCATGGAAATGGCATCATTATGTTTTCCCCCATTCAAACAAATGAGGTCAGATATAAAGGCCTTTTGCTAAAAATGTAAAAGCAAAGCTGCAGCAGTCTGACTAAAATCATGGAGGATAAAAGCAACTCTGTGTACAACAGTGCTTTGTATTCAAGTATTTCAAAAGGCTTCTGAGAAATTTAAGTTTTTACCTTTTTTCAGCTAGATTATTACAAGTATGTTGGGTAGAAAAGGTATAACTTTTCTGGGCATAACTCTCTAGAAACAGGGATTACCCAGAAGTTATTTTCTGTAACAGCTTTCTCTTAGCTAGTTGTCTTAAATGCAGGCATTTCATATCAAACGCTTTGGCTTCTTTACCTGGAAATGGCATCATTAGGTTTTCTCCCATTTAAACCAATAAGGGCAGATGTAAAGGCCTTTTGCTAAAAAAGTAAAAGCTAAGCTTCAGGGATCTGATTAAATATGTGGATGGTTAAGCAACTCTCTGAAAAACAGTGCTTTGAATTCAAGTATTTCAAAAGACTTCTGAGAAATTCAGGTTTTTACCTAATTTCAGAAAGACTGTTAAAAGCGTGTTGGGTAGAAAAGGTATATGTGAGCATAACTCTCTAGAAACAGGGATTATGCGGAAGTTCTTTTCTGTCCCGGCTTTCTCTTAGCTAGTTGTCTTAAACCCAGGCATTCCATATCAATTGTTTCCCCTTCTTTTCCTGGGAAAGGCATCATTAGGTTTTCTCCCATTGAAACCAATGAGGGCAGATATAAAGGACTTTTGCTAAAAAAGGAAAAGCCAAGCTTCACCTTTCTGACGAAAGACGTGCAGCCTTAAAGCAACTCTGTGTACAACAGTGCTTTGAATTCAAGTATTTCAAAAGGCTTCTGAGAAATTCAGGTTTTTACCTAGTTTCAGACAGACTGTTACAAGCATGTTGGGTAGAAAAGGTATATCTGAGCATAACTCTCTAGGAACAGGGAATACCCGGAAGTTCTTTTCTGTCCCAGCTTTCTCTTAGCTAGTTGTCTAAAATGCAGGCATTCCATATCAAATGCTTTGGCATCTTTTCCTGCAAAAGGCATCTTTTTTTTTTCTTCCATTGAAACCAATGAGGGTAGATACAAAGGCCTTTTAATAAAATAGTAAAAGCAAAGCTTCAGCTTTCTCACTAAAGATGTGCAGGGTAAAAGCAACTCCGTGTACAACAGTACTTTGAATTCAAGTATTTCAAAAATCTTCTGAGAAATTCAGGTGTTTACCTTTTTTCAGATAGACTTTTACAAGCATGTTGGGTAGAAAAGGTATATCTGAGCATAACTGTCTAGAACAGGGATTAACCAGGAGTTCTTTTCTGTCACAGCTTTCTGTTAGCTAGTTGTCTTAAATGCAGGCATTCCATGTCAAATGCTTTGGCTTCTTTTCGTGGAAAATGCATCATTAATTTTTCTCATATTGAAACCATTGAGGGCAGATATAAAGGCTTTTGCTAAAAAAGTAAAAGCAAAGCTTCAGCAGTCTGACAAAAGATGTGGAGGGTTAAAGGAACTCTGAGTACAAAAGTGCTTGGAATTCAAGTATTTCAAAAGACTTCTGAGAAATTCAGGTTTCACCTTTTTTTCAGATAGCCAATTCTGAGCATGTTTGGTAGAGAAGGTATATCTGAACACAACTCTGTAGAAACAGGCATTACATGTAAGATCTTTTCTGTGAAATGTTGTCTTAGCTAGTTGTCTTAAACACAGCCATTACATCTGAATTGCTTGGTCGTCTTTTGTTGGAAATGGCATCAATAGATTTACTCCCAATGAATTCGATGAGGGCAGATGTAAAGGCCTTTTGCTAAAACATTAAAAGCAAAGCTTTAGCTGTCTTACTTAAGATGTTGGAGGGTTAAAGGAACTCTGTGTACAACAGTGCTTAGAATTCCAGTATTTCAAAGGACTTTTGAGAAATTCAGGTTTTCACCTTTTTTCAGAAATTCTATTCTGAGCATGTTTGGTAGAGAAGGTATACCAGACTATAACTCTTTAGAAACAGGGATTACACAGATGTCCTTTTCTGTGACAAGTTCTCTTAACTAGTATTCTTCAAGATAGCTATTACATCTCAATTGCTTGGTCTTCTGTTGTTGGAAATGGCATCATTAGATTTACGCCCAATTAAACCGATGTGGGCAGGTATAAAGTCCTTTTACTAAAACAGTAAAAGCAAAACTTCAGCAGGCTAACTAAAGATGTGGAGCATTAAAGGAACTCTGTGTACAACAGTGATTAGAATTAAAGTATTTCAAAAGACTTCTGAGAAATTCAGGTTTTCACCTTTTTTTTCAGATAGCCTATTCTGAGCATGTCTCTGTAGAAACAGGCATTACATGTAAGTTCTTTTCTGGGAAAGGTTTTCTGAGCTAGATGTCTAAAACACAGCCATTACATTTCGATTGTTTGGTCTTCTTTTGTTGGAAATTGCACCATTAGCTTTTCTCCCACTGAAACCAATGAAGGCAGATATAAAGGCCTTTTGCTAAAAAGGTAAAAGCAAAGCTTCAGCAGTCTGACTAAAGATGTCGAGGATTAAAGCAACTCTGTGTCAACAGTGCTTTGAATTCAAGTATTTTAAAAGACGTTAGAGGAATTCAGGTTTTGCCCTTTTTTCAGATAGACTGTTGCAACATATTTGGTAGAAAACGTATATCTGAGCATAACCCTCTAGAAATAAGGATTACCCGAAAGTTCTTTTCTGGATCAGCTTTCTCTAAGCTAGTTGTCTTAAAGGCAGGCTTTACTTATCATATGCTTTGGATTCTTTTCATGGAAATGGCATCATTAGGTTTTCCCCATTGAAACCAATGAGGGCAGATATAAAGGCCTTTTGCTACAAAAGTAAAAGCAAAGCTGCAGCATTCTGACTAAAGATGTGGAGTGTTAAAGCAACTCTGTGTACAACAGTACCTTGAATTCAAGTATTTCAAAAGACTTCTGAGAAATTCAAGTTTTAACTTTATTCAGAGAGACTGTTGCCAAGAATGTTTGGTAGAACAAGTATATCTGAGCATAACTTTCTAGAAACAGGAATTAGCAGGAAGTTTTTTTCTATCATAGCTTTCTTTTAGCTAGTTGTCTTAAACACATGCACGTGTCAAATGCTTTCACTTCTTTTCTTGGAAATGGCATCATTAGGTTTTCCCCCATTGAAACCCGAGGAAGGCAGATATAAAGGCCTTTTGCTAAAAAAGTAAAAGCAAAGCTTCAGCAGTCTGACTAAAGATGTCAAGGATTAAAGCAACTCTGTATACAACAGTGCTTTGAATTCAAGTATTTTAAAAGACTTAAGAGAAATTCAGGTTTTGACCTTTTTCAGATAGACTGTTGCAAGCATATTTGGTAGAAAAGGTATATCTGAGACTAACTCTAGAAACAAGGATTACCCAAAAGTTCTTTTTTGTCACAGCTTTCCCTTAGCTAGTTTTCTTAAACTCTGGCATTACATTTCAAATGCTTTTGCTTCTTTTCCTGGAAATGGCATCATTAGGTTTTCCCCAACTGAAACCAAAGAGTGCAGATATAAAGGCCTCTTGCAAAGAATGTAAAAGCAAAGCTGCAGCAGCCTGACTAAAGATGTGGAGGGAAAAAAGTAACACTGTGTACAAGAGTGCTTTGAATTCAAGTATTTCAAAAGACTACTGAGAAATTTAGGTATTTACATTTTTTCAGATGGAGTGGTACAAGAATGTTGCGTAGGAAAGGTATATCTGGGCATAACTCTCTAGAAACAGCGATTATCCGGAAGTTCGTTTCTATCAAAGCTTTCTCTTAGCTAGTTGTCTTAAATGCAGTCATTACAGGGGGCAGAGCCAAGATAGCAGAGTTGAAACAGCTCTTCCAAGCCACTCTGCCCTCAGATTCCCCCCAAACTATGTAAAAGAGGACTCTGAACAACTTCTGGAGCCCCAGCACCCACAGAACGACACAGAGAATATAACCTCCCGCTGAGGACAGCCCAGCAGCCCTGCAGAAAGGACAAGCGTAGCGGTCTGGGACCTGGCAGCGCACAGCGTGCAGAGTGCGGGAAGCTGAGCTCGGGAAACCGAGCCGAGCGGATCCCAGGTTGCGTGAACCGAGGTTATAGCCCCAGGGTGGCAGGGCTAGCAGCCGGCTGGAGGAACCCCAGAACACCAGGAGCTGTGGTGACTCCAGAATTATCAACATAGACATGACTAGGAAAAAGTAAGAGGTTAGTGTCCTATGGACTTTGGGTCCTGTATTTAGGGAATGCGTCGGCTCCCTCCCCTGGGGGCTAGAAGCCACTGAGGAGACACGCCATTTTGTAGTTTTCAGAAGCAGCTCCAGCTCCCAGCCTGCAATTAATTGTAGGGAGATCCAGTGATCAGTACTGGGGGGGGGGGGGTAATCGCCCTTGCTTTAACCTCCCTGGATCTGGATTGTGATCTAGGGTGGAAGTCTTGGGTGGGTTTACAGCTTGACAGAAATGGAAGTTGCCCCCCACACGTTCGGGACGAAAATTCCTCTATCTGGCCTTAAAGCCATAGTGTGGCAACAAGCCCAAAAGTCAAGTAATTAATTGGCAACATGCCAATGCAAAGGAAACAGAAAAATGCAACCCTAGACTCCTATTTTGGGGGCATAGAGCGGGAAAAGGACTGTGAGGTCAGAAGTCCTGCTCCAAAAGCCCCAGGGGAAAACATGAGCGGGTTGCAGGCCATAGAGGACCTTAAGAAGGACTTAAAAAATCAAATAAGAGAAGTGGAGGAAAAATAGGAAAGAGAAATGAGAAGGACGCAGGAAAAGTATAAAATGAGGGTCAACCGCCTGACTGAAGAAAAGAATACCTTAAAAAATAGACTAACTTAAATGGCAAAGGAGGCCCAAAAGGGCAATGAGGAGAAGATTGCCTTAAAAATTCGAATTTGCCAGATGGAAAAAGAATCTCAAAAGTTCACTGAGGAGATTCATTCCTTCAGAGTGAGACTGGAACAAATGGAAGCTAATGACTTTATGAGAAATCAAGCGATATCTTTTGGGACTACTATTCTGGGAGGTTGGGTATGTGAATAATGGGGGGAAATAATTGTAACTCAAAATCTGGCAGAAATGAATGATGTAAAACAGAAGTTAATAAAGCATTTGTTTAAAAAAATAAAAATAAATGCAGTCATTACATATCACGTTTGGCTTCTTTTCCTGGAAATGGCATCATTAGGTTTCCCCCCACTGAAACCCATGAGCACAGATAAAAAAGCCTTTTGCAAATAAGGTAAAAGGAAAGCTTCAGCAGTCGGAATAAAAATGTGGAGGGTTATAGCAACTCTGTGTACCACAGTGCTTTGAATTCAAGTATTTCAAAAGACTTCTGAGAAATTCTTGTTTTTATTTTTTTTCAGATAGATTGTTATAAGTATGTTTGGTCGAAAAGGTATATCTGAGCATAACTCTCTAGGAACAGGGATTACCCGGAAAATCTTTTCTGTCCAGCTTTCTCTTAGGTAGTTTTCTTATACCCCAGCATTACATTTCAAATGCTTTGGCTTCTTTTCTTGGAAATGGCATCATTAGGTTTTCCCCATTGAAAGCAATGAGGGTAGATATAAAGAATTTTGTTAAAAAAGTTGACGCAAAGCTGCAGAAGTCAGACTAAAGATGTGGAGGGTTAAAGCAACTCTGTGTAAAACAGTGCTTTGAATTCAAGTTTTTCAAAAGACTTCTGAGACATTCATGATTTTACCTTTTTTTTAATAGATTGTTACAAGTATGTTTGGTAGAAAAGGTATATCTAAGCATACCTCTCTTGCAACAGGCATTACCCGGACTTTCTTTTCGGACACTGCTTTCACTTAGCCAGTTGCCTTAAAGGAAGACATTACATATCACATGCTTTGGCTACTTTTCTTCGAAATGGCATCATTATGTTTTCCGCCACTGAAACCAAGAGGGGCAGATATAAAGGCCTTTTTCTGATAAAGTAAAAGTAAAGTTGCAGCAGTGTGACTAAAGATGTGGAGAGTTAAATCAACACTGTATACAACAGTGCTTTGAATTCAAGTATTTCAAAAGACTTCTGAGAAAGTTAAGTTTTTACCTTTTTACAGATAGACTGTTGCAAGCATGTTTGGTAGAAAAGGTATATCTGAGCATAACTCTCTAGAAACCTGGATTACCCAGAAGTTCTTTTCTGTCACAGCTTTCTCTTATTTAATTTTCTTAAACCCTGACGTTACATTTCAAATGCTTTGGCTTCTTTTTCTGGAAATGGCATCATTAGGTTTTACCCTATCGAAACAAATGAGGGAAGATATAAAGGACTTTTGCTAAAAAAGTAAAAGCAAAGCTCCAGCTTTCTGACTATAAATGTGGAGGGTTAAAGCAACTCTGTGTCCAACAGTGTTTTGAATTCAAATATTTCAAAAGACTTCTGAGAAATTCAGGTTTTTACCCATTTTCAAATAGACTGTTACAAGCATGTTGGGTAGAAAAGGTATATCTGAGCATAACTCTCTAGAAACAAGAATTTCAAGTTGAGATGTGATGGCTGTGTGTAAGAAAACTCACTAAGAGAATGCTGCCACAGAAAAGAACTTCTGGTAATACCTGTTTTCACAGTGTTATGCTCAGATATACCCTCTCTACTAAATATGGTCAGAATAGGCTATCTGAAAGAAAGGTGAAAACCTGAATTGCTCAGAAGTCTTTTGACATACTTGAATTCTAAGAAATGTTCTACACAGAGCTCCTTTAACCCTCCAAATCTTTAGTCAGACTGCGGAAGCTTTGCTTTTACTTTTTTAGAAGAAGGCATTTTGATCTGCCTTCATTGGTTTCAATGGCAGAAAAACCTAATGATGCCATTTCCATGAAACAGAAGCCAAAGCACTTCATATGTAATGCCTGCCTTTAAGAAAACTAGGTAAGGGAAAGCTGTGACATAAAAGAACTTCTGGGTAATGCATGTTTCTAGGGAGTTATGCTCAGATATACCTTTTCTATGAAACATGCTTGTAACAGTCTATCTGAAAAAGGTAAAAAACACAAAATTCTCAGAAGTCTTTTCAAATAATTGAATTCAAAGCACTGTTGTACACAGAGTTGCTTTCAACCTCCTCATCTTTAGTGAGACTGCTGAAGATTTGCTTTTACTTTTTTAGCAAAAGGTTTTTATATCTGCACTCATTGGTTTCAACGGGAGAAAGCCTAATGATGCCATTTCCAGGAAAAGAAGCCAAAGCATTTGATATGGAATGCCTGCATTTAAGACAATTAGCTAAGACAGAGCTGTGACAGAAAAGAAGTTCCGGGTAATCCCTGTCTCTAGAGAGTTATGCTCAGATATACCTTTTCTACCGAACATGCTTGTAACAGTCTATCTGAAAAAAGGTAAAAACCTGAATTTCTCTGAAGTTTTTTGAAATACTGGAATTCAAAGCAATGTTGTACACAGAGTTGCTTTTCCCATGCAAATCTTTAGTCAAAATGCTTAAGCTTTGCTTTTACTTTTTAAGCAAAAGGCCTTTGTACCTGCCCTCATTTGTTTGAACGGGAGAAAACCTAATGATGCCATTTCAACGAAAAGAAGCCAAAGCATGTGAAATGAAATCCCTGCTTTTAAGACACCTAGCTAAGAGAAAGCAGTGACAGAAAAGAAATTCCCTGAATCCCTGTTCCTAGATAGTTATGCCCGGATACACCTACTCTAGCAAACGTGCTTGCAATAGTCTATCTGAAAAAAAGGTATAAACATGAATTGATCAGAAGTCTTTTGAAATACTTGAATTCAAAGCACTGTTGTACACAGAGTTGCTTTAACCCTCCAAATCTTTAGTCATACTGTTGAAGCTTTGCTTTTACTTTTTTAGGAAAAGGCCTTTATATGTACCCTCGATGGTTTCAGTGGGGAAAACCATATGATGCCATTTCCAGGAAAAGAAGCCAAAGCATTTGAAATTTAATGCTTGGTATTAAGATAACTAGGTAAGAGAAAGCTGTGACAGAAAAGAACTTCTGAGTAATCCGTGTTTCTAGAGAGTTTTGCTCAGATACACCTTTTCTACCAGACATGCTTGTAACAGTGTATCTGAAAAAAGATCAAAACATGAATTTATAAGAAGTCTTTTTAAGCAATTGAATTCAAAGCACTGTTGTACACAGAGTTCCTTTTCCCCTACACATCTTTTGTCAGACTGTGTAAGCTTTGCTTCTACTTTTTTGGCAAAAGGCCTTTGTGTCTGCCCTCATTGATTTCAATGGGAGAAAATGTAATGATGCCATTTCTAAGAAATGACGCCAAAGCATTTGAAATGTAATGCCTGCAGTTAAGACAACTAGCTAAGAGAAAGCTGGGAGAGAAAAGAACATCTGGGTAATCCCTATTTCTAGAGAGTGATGCTCAGATATACCTTTTCTACCAAACATGCTTTTACCAGTCTATCTGAAAAAAGGTCAAAACATGAATTTCTCAGAAGTCTTTTGAAATACTTGAATTTGAAGCACTGTTGTACACAGAGTTGCTTTCACCATCCACATCTTTAGTCAGACTGCTGAAGCTTTCGTTTACTTTTTTAGCAAAAGGCCTTTATATCTGCCCTCATTAGTTTCAATTGGAGAAAAATTAATGATGCCATTTCTAAGAAAAGACGCCAAAGCATTTGAAATGTAATGCCTGCAGTCAAGACAACTAGCTAAGAGAAAGCTGGGACTGAAAAGAACTTCCAGGTAATCTGTGTTTCCAGAGAGTTTTGCTCAGATATACCTTTTCTACCAAAGATACTTGTAACAGTATATCTGAAAAAAGGTCAAAACATGAATTTATAAGAAGTCTTTTGAAAAAATTGAATTCAAAGCACTGTTGTACACAGAGTTGCTTTTGCCCTCCTCATCTTTAGTCAGACTGCGTAACCTTTGTTTTTACTTTTTTGGCAACAGGCCTTTTTATCTGCCCTCTTTGGTTTCAATGGGAGAAAACCTAATGATGCCATTTCCTCGAAAAGAAGCCAAAGCCTGTGATATGTAATGCTTGCGTTGAAGACAACTAACTAAGAGAAAGGTGGACAGAAAACAACTTCCAGGTAATCCCTTTTCCTAGATAGTTATGCTCAGATGTATGGTATTTGGTGAGTTTAAGGTTTTCAGCTCTAGCCAAGGGAGCTACGTGGTGAGTCCTCGTTGACCATAAAAGGCATTTTATGTAATCTGGAGATATGATTGGTGGTTGGGGATCCCAGGGAGGTATATAGGTAGGAGCTTTGCGGAAATAAAGAGAACTTGCTTGCAACCTCCTCCGGTGTTCTGTCTGGTGATTTCCTCTCTGAGGCCGGTGATGACCGAAGACCCGGGATGGGTAAATAGAGGCTCCAGAGTGGGGGGGGGACGTAACACTCAGATATACCTTTTCTACCAAATATGCTTGTAACAGTCTATCTGAAAAAAATGTCAGAACCTGAATTTCTCTGAAGTCTTTTCAAATACTTGAATTCAAAGCACTGTTGACACAGAGTTGCTTTTGCCCTCCACATCATTAGTCTGACTGCTGAAGCTTTGCTTTTACTTTTTTAGCAAAAGGCCTTTATATCCTCCCTCAATTCAATAGGAGAAATTTTCATAATAGCATTTCCACCAAAAGAAGCCAAAGATATTGAGATGAAATGCCAGTTTTTAAGACAATTATCTAAAAGAAAGCTGTGAGAGAAATGAACTTTGGAATAATCCCTGTTCCTAGAGACATGCTCAGATATACCTTTTTTAACAAACATGCTTGTAACAGTCTACCTAAAAAAAGGTGAAAACCTGAAATTATCAGAACTCTGTTGAAATACGTGAATTCAAAGCACTGTTGTAGACAGAGTTGCTTTAACCCTCCACATCTTTAGTCAAACTGCTGAAGCTTTGCTTTTACTTTTTTAGCAAAAGGCCTTTATATCTGCCCTCATTGGTTTCAATGATGGAAAACCTAATGACGAAATTTCCAGGAAAAGAATCCAAAGCATTTGAAATGTAATGCCTGGTTTAAGACAACTAGCTAATAGAAAAGTGGACAGAAAGAACTTCGGAGTAATCCCTTTTTCTAGAGAGTTATTCTCAGATATACCTTTTCTACCAAAAATGCTTGTAACTGTCTAACTGATAAAAGGTAAAAACATGAATTTCTCAGATGTCTTTGGAAATACTTGAATTTTAAACACTTTTGTACACAGAGTTGCTTTAACCCTCCAGATCTTTAACCAGACTGCTGCAGCTTTGCTTTTACTTTTTTCAATGAGAGAAAACTTGCAACATTAGCGTTTCTCCCTTTGAAGTCAATGAGGGCAGATATAAAAGCCTTTTGGTAAAAAACTAAAAGCAAAGATTCAGCAATCTGACTAAATTTTGTAGGGTTAAAGCAACTCTTTGTACAACTGTCCTTAGAATTCAAGTATTTCACAAGACTTCTGAGAAATTCAGGTTTTTACCTTTTTTCTGATAAAGTGTTACAAGCATGTTTGGTAAAAAAAAGGTATATCTGAGCATAACTCATTAGAAAAGGGTATTACCGGAAGTTCTTTTCTCACCCAGCTTTTTCTTAGCTAGTTTTCTTAAATCCAGTCATTACATATCAAATGCTTTGACTTCTTTTCCTGGAAATGGCCTCATGAGGTTTTCTGCCACTGAAACCAATGAGGGCAAGCCTAAAGACATTTTGCTAAAAAAGGAATAGCAAAGCTTCAGCAGTCTGACTAAAGATGTGGAGGGCTAAAGCAACTCTGGGTACAACAGTGCTTTGAATTCCAGTATTTCAAAAGACTTCTGAGAAATTCATGTTTTTACCTTTTTACAGATAGACTATTATAAACATGGTTGGTAGAAAAGGTATATCTGAGCATAACTATCTAGGAACAGGGATTACCCAGAAGTTCTTTTCTGTCACAGCTTTCTTGTAGCTAGTTTTCTTATAGGCAGGCATTACATATACAATGCTTTGTCTTCTTTTCTCACACAGCTTTCTCTTTGCTAGTTTTCTTAAGCACAGGCATTACATATCAAATGCTTTGGCTTCTTTTCTTGGAAATGGCATCATTATGTTTTCTCCCATTAAAACCAATGATGGCAGATATAAAGACCTTTTGCTAAAAAAGTAAAAGCAAAGCTTCAGCAGTCTGACAAAAGATGTGGAGGGTTAAAGGAACTCTGTGTACAACAGTGCTTAGAATTCAAGTATTTCAAAAGACTTCTAAGAAATTCAGGTTTTCACCTTTTTTTCAGAGAGCCTATTCTGAGCATGTTTGGTAGAGAAGGTATATCTGACCATAACTCGGTGGAAACAGGCATTACATGTAAGTTCTTTTCTGGGAAAGGTCCTCTTCGCTAGATTACTTAAAAACAGCCAGTACTTCTCAGTTGCTTGGTCTTCTTTTGTTGGAAATGTCAGCATTTGCTTTTTGACCATTGAAACCAGTGAAGGCAGATATAAAGGCCTTTTGCTAAAAAGGTAAAAGCAAAACTTCAGCAGTCTGACCAAAGATGTGGAGGGTTAAAGGAACTCTGTGTATTACAGTGCTTAGAATTCTGATATTTCAAAGGACTTCTAAGAAATTCAGGTTTTCACCTATTTTCAGATTGCCTATTCTGAGCATGTTTTGTAAAGAAGGTATATCTGACCGGTAGAAACAGGCATTACATGTAAGGTCTTTTCTGGGAAAGGTTCTCTTAGCTAGTTGTCTTAAACACAGATATTACATCTCAACTGCTAGTTCATCTTTTGTTGGAAATGGCATCATTAGTTTTTCTGCCATTGAAACCAAAGAAGGCAGATATAAAGGCCTTTTGCTAAAAAAGTAAAAGTAAATCTTCAGCAGTTTGACAGAAAATGTTAAGGGTTAAAGGAACTCTGTGTACAACAGTGCTTAGAATTCAGGTATTTCAAAAGACTTCTGAGAAATTCAGGTTTTCACCTATTTTTCAGATAGCCTATTCTGAGCACTTTTGGTAGAGAAGGTATATCTGACCATAACTCTGTAGAAACAGGCATTAAATGCAAGTTCTTTTCTGGGAAAGGTTCTCTTAGCTAGTTCTCTTAAACACAGACATTGCATCTCAAGTGCTAGGTCTTCTTTTTTTGGAAATGGCATCAGTAGTTTTTCTCCCATTGAAACCAAAGATCTCAGATATCAATGAGCACAGAAACAAGGGCCTTTTGCTAAAAAAGTAAGAGCAACACCTCAGCAATCTGACGAAAGATGTGGAAGGTTAAAGGAACTATGTGTATAACAGTGCTTAGAATTCAAGTATTTCAAAAGATTTCTGAGAAATTCAGGTTCTCACCTTTTTTTCAGATAGCCTATTCTGAGCATGTTTTGAAGATAAGGTATATCTGACCATAACTCGGTAGAAACAGGCATTAAATGTAAGATGTTTTCTAGGAAAGGTTCTCTTAGCTAGATGTCTTAAACACAGCCATTACTTCTCAATTGCTTGGTCTTCTTTTGTTGGAAATGGCATCATTAACTCTTTGACCATTGAAAGCAATTAAGGCAGATATAAAGGCCTTTTGCTAAAAAGGTAAAAACAAAGCTTCAGCAGTCTGACTCAGGATGTGGAGGGTTAAAGGACATGTGTGTACAACAGTGCTTAGAATGCTAGTATTTCAAAGGACTTCTGATAAATTCAGATTTTCACCTATTTTTAAGATGGCCTATTATGAGCATGTTTGGTAGAGAAATTATATCTGACCATAACTCGGTAGAAAAAAGGCATTACATTTAAGTTCTTTTCTGGGAAAGAGATACCACATCTCTCCAGTCAGATTGGTTAAGATGACAAAACAAGAAAGTGACAAATGCTGGAGAGGATGTGGGCAAATTGGAACGCTAATATATTGCTGGTGGAGTTGTGAACTTATCCAACCATTCTGGAGAGCCATCTGGAATTATGCCCAAAGGATTATAAATAATTTCATACCCTTTGACCCAGCCATACCACTTCTAGGGTTATATCCCAAAGAGATCATAGAAGTGGGAGGAAGACCCATATGTACAAAAATATTTTTAGCAGCCCTTTTTTGTGGTTGCAAAGAATTGGAAACTAAAGGGGTGCCCATCAATTGGGGAATGGCTAAACAAGTTGTGGTATATGAATGTAATGGAACTTTATTGTGCTATAAGAAACGAGGAGGTGACAGATTTCATAATTACCTGGAGAGACTTATACAAAATGATGCTGAGCGAGAAGAGTAGAAGGAACTCTGTGTACAACAGTGCTTTGAATTCAAGTATTTCAAAAGACTTCTGAGAAATTCAGGTTTTCACCTATTTTTCAGATAGCCTATTCTGAGCATGTTTTGAAGAGAAGGTATATCTTACCATTACTCTGTAGAAACAGGCATTACATGTAACTTCTTTTCTGGGAAAGTTTCTCTTAGCTAGTTGTCTTAAACACAGACATTACATCTGAACTGCTCCATCTTCTTTTTTTGGAAATGGCATCATTAATTTCTCTCCCATTGAAACCAATGAAGACTTTTGAGAATTTCAGGTTTTCACCTTTTTTTCAGAGGGTTACAGGAACTCTGTGTACAAGAGTGCTTAGAATTCTAGTATTTCAAAGACTTTTGAGAATTTCAGGTTTTCACCTTTTTTTCAGATTGTCTATTCTGAGCATGATTGGTAGAGAAGGTATACCAGACTATAACTCTTTTGAAACAGGGATTTGATGGATGATCTTTTCTGGGACAAGTTCTCTTAACTAGATTTTTTCAAGATAGCCATTACATCTCAATTGCTTGTTCTTCTGTTGTTGGAAATGGCATCATTAGATTTACTCCCAATGAAAGCAATGAAGACAGATATAAAGGCCTTTTGCTAAAACAGTAAAAGCAAAGCTTCAGCAGTCTGACTGAACATGTTAGAGGGTTAAAGGAACTCTGTGTACAACAGTGCTTAGAAGTCTAGTATTTCAAAAGACTTTTGAGAATTTCAGGTTTTCACCTTTTTTTCAGATACTGTATTCCGAACACATTGGTAGAGAAGCTATCTTTTCTGTGAGAAGTTCTCTTAACTAGTTTCTTCAAGATAGACATTACATCTCAATTGCTTGATCTTCTATTGTGGGAAATGGCATCATTAGGTTTTCTCCCATTGAAACCAATGTGGGCAGGTATAAAGGCTTTTTTCTAAAACAGTAAAAGCAAAGCTTCAACTTTCTGGCTAAAGATGTGCATGGTTAAAGCAACTTTGTACACAACAGTGTTTTGAAATCAGGTATTTAAAAAGTCTTTCTGGGCCATTCAGGTTTTTACCTTTTTCAGATAGACTGTTGCAAGCATGTTGGGTAGAAAAGGTATATCTCAGCATAACTGTCTAGAAACAGGGATTACACGGGAGTTCTTTTCTGTCACAACTTTCTCTTAGCTAGTTGTCATAAACGTAAGCATTCCATATAAAACGCTTTGGCTTCTTTTCTTGGAAATGACATCGTTATGTTTCCTCCCATTGAAACCAATGAGGGCCGATTTAACGGCCTTTTGCTACAATAGTATAAGCAAAGATGCAGCAGTCTGACTAAAGATGTGGAGGGTAAAAGCAACTCTGGGTACAACAGTGCTTTGAATTCCAGTATTTCAAAAGACTTCTGAGAAATTCATGTTTTTACCTTTTTACAGATAGACTATTATAAACATGGTTGGTAGAAAAGGTATATCTGAGCATAACTATCTAGGAACAGGGATTACCAGAAGTTCTTTTCTGTCCAACTTTCTCTTACTGAGTTGTCTTCAACGGAAGCATTACATATCACAGGCTTTGGCTTATTTTCTTGGAAATGGCATAATTAGGTTTTTCTCCCATTGAAACCACTGAGGGCACATACAAAGTCCTTTTGCTAAAAATGTCAAAGCAAAACTTCAGTAGTCTGACTAAAGATATGGAGGGTTATGGCAACTCTGTGTACCACAATGCTTTTAGTTCAAGTATTTCAAAAGACTTCTGAGAAATTCATGTTTTTACCTTATTTCAGATAGACTGTTACAAGAATGTTGGGTATAAAAGGTATATCTCGGCATAACTCTCTGTAACCAGCTATTATCCGGAAGTCCTTTTGTGTCAAATCTTTCTCTTAGCTACTTGTCTTAAATACAGGCATTGTGCATCAAATGCTTTGCCTTCTTTTCGTGGAAATGGCGTGATTAGGTTTTGCCCCATTGAAACCCATGTGGGCAGATATAAAGGCCTTTTGCTACAAAATTAAAAGCAAAGCTTCAGCAGTCTGACTAAAGATGTGGAGGCTTAAATCAACTCTGTGTAGAGCCGTGCTTTGAATTCAAGCATTTCCCAAGACTTCTGAGAAATTCATGTCTTTAACTTTTTTCAGAAAGACTGTTACAAGCATGTTTGTTAGAAAAGGTATATCTGAACAGAAGTCTCTAGAAACAGGGACTACCCCAAAGTTCATTTCTCTCACAGCTTTCTGTTAGCTAATTGTCTTAAACACAGGCATTTCATCTCAATATATTTGGCTTCTTTTGGTGGAAATGCCATTATTAAAATTTCTACTATTGAAACCTGTGAGCATATATATAAAGGCTTTTTGCTAAAAAAGTGAAAGCAAAGATTCAGCAGTCTGTCTAAAGATCTGGAGGGTTATAGCAACTGTTTTATACAGTGCTTTGAATTCAAGTGTTTCAAAAGACTTCGGAGAAATTCATATTTTTACCTTTGTTCAGATAGACTGTTACAAGCATTTTGGGTAGAAAAGGTATATCTGAACATAACTCTCTAGAAAAAAGAATTACAAGTTGAGATGTAATGGCTGTGTTTAAGACCTCTAGCTTAAATAATCATTCCTAGAATAGAAGTTACATGTATTTCCTGTTGCTACAGAGTTATGGCTGGATATACCTACTCTATCAATCATGCTCAGAATAGGCTCTAAGAAAAAAGGTGAAAACCTGAATTTCTCAGAAGTCTTTTGTATTACTTGAATTCTAAGCACTATTGTACACAAATTTTCTTTAACCCTTCACATATGCAGTCACACTGCTGAAGCTTTGATTTTCCTTTTTTATCAAAAGGCCTTTATATCTGCCAACATTGGTTTCAAAGGGAGATAACATAATGATGCCATTTGCAACAAAAGAAGACTAAGCAATTGAGAAGTAATAGCTGTGTTTAAGACATCTACCTCAGAGAACCTTTCATAGAAAAGAACTTACATGTAATGCCTGTTTCTACAGAGTAATTGTCTGTTATACCTTCCCTTCAAAACATGCTCAGAATAGGCTATCTGCAAAAAAGGTGAAAACCTGCAATTCTCAGAAATCTTTTAAAATTCTTCAATTCTAAGCATTGTTGTACACAGACTTCCTTTAACCCTCCACAATTTGAGTCAGACTGCTGAAGCTTTGCTTTTAATTTTTTATCAAAAGGCCTTTATATCTGCTCACTTTTGTTTCAGTAGGTGATATCTAAATGATGCCATCTCCACCAAAAGAAGACCAAGCCATTGAGATGTAATGGCTGTGTTTAAAACAACTCACTAAGCGAAAGCTCTCACAGTAAAGAACTTGTTGAAATCCCTGTTTCCACAGAGTTATGCTCAGATATACCATCTCTACGAAACATGCTCAGAATAGGCAATCTGAAAAATAAGTCTAAACCTGAATTTCTCAGAAGTCTTTTTAAATACTTGAATTCTAAGCACTGTTCCACACAGAGTGCCTTTAACCTTCCAAAACTTGAGTCAGAGTGCTGAAGCTTTGGTTTTACTGTTGTAGCAAAAGGTCTTTGTATCTGCCTTCTTTGGTTTTAATGGGAGATAACATAATGCTGCCATTTCCAACAAAAAAAGACCAAACAATTGAGAAGTAATGGCTGTGTTTAAGATAACTTACTAAGAGAACCTTTCAAAGAAAAGATCTTACATGTAATGCCTGCTTCTACAGAGTTATGGTCAGATATACTATCTCTACCAAACTTGCTCAGAATTGGCTACTTGAACAAAAGGTGAAAACCTGAGTTTTTCAGAAGTCCTTTGAAATACTTGTATTCAAAGCACTGTTGTACACAAAGTTCCTTTAACCCTCCACATCTTCAGTCAAACTGCTGAAGCTTTGCTTTTACTTTTTTATCAAAAGGCCTTCATATCTGTTCATATTGGTTTCAATGGGCGATATCTAAATGATGCCATCTCCAACACAATAAGACCAAGAAATTGAGATGTAATGGCTGTGTTTAAGACATCTAGCTAAGAGAACCTTTCCTAGGAAAGAACTTACATGTAATGCCTGTTTTTACAGAGTTATGGTCAGATATATCTTCTCTATGAAACATGCTAAGATTAGGCTATCTGAAAAAAAAGGTGAAAACGTGAATTTCTCAGAAGTCCTTTGAAATACTAGAATTCAAAACACTGTTGTACACACAGTTCCTTTAACCCTCTACATTTTGAGTCAGAAGGTTGAAGCTTTGCTTTTACGGTTTTAGCAAAAGGCCTTTATATCTGCCCTCATTTGTTTCAATGGGGTAAAACCTAATGATGCCATTTCCAGGAAAAGAAGCCAACACATTTGAAATGTAGTGTCTTGGTTTAAGACAACTAGATAAGAGAAAGCTGTGACAGAAAAGAACTTCCGGGTAATCCAGGTTTCTAGAGAGTTTTGCTCAGATATACCTTTTCTACCAAACATGCTTGTAACAGTCTATGTGTAAAAAGGTAAAAACCTAAATTTCTCAGAAATCTTTTGAAATACTTGATTTCAAAGCAATGTTGTACACAGAGGTGCCTTTACCCTTCACATCTTTAGTCAAACTGCTGCAACTTAACTTTTACTTTTTTAAGCAAAAGGCCTTTATATCTGCCCTTATTGGTTTCAATGGGGGAAAACCTAATGATGCCATTTCAAAGAAAAGTAGCCAAAGCATGCGATATGTAATGACTTCCTTTAAGGCAACTGGCTAAGATAAAACTGTGACCGAAAAGAAATCTGGTTAACCCCTGGTTCAAGAGAGTTATGCTCAGATATACCTTTTCTACCAAACATGCTTGTAATTATCTATTAGAAAAAAGGTAAAAACATGAATGTCTTAGAAGTCTTTTGAAAAATTTGAATTCAAAGCACTGTTTTACACAGAGTTGCTTTAACCCTCCACATCTTTAGTCTGACTTCTGCAGCTTTGCATTTACTTTTTTAGCAAAAGTTCTTTATATCTACCCTCATTGGTTTCAATGGGGAAAACCTAATGATGTCATTTCCAAGAAAAGAAGTCAAAGCATTTGAAATGTAATGCTCGGGTTTAAGAAAACTAAGGAAGGGAAAGCTGTGACAGAAAAGAACTTCTGGGTAATCCTTGTTTCTAGAGAGTGATGCTCAGATACACATTTTATACCAAAAATGCTAGTAAGAGTTTATCTGAAAAAAGTTAAAACTTGAATTTCTCAAAATTTTTTTGAAATACTTGACTTCAAGGCACTCTTGTACACAGAGCTGCTTTAAACCTCATACTGCTGACGCTTTGCATTTACTTTTGTACCAAAGGGCCTTTATATATGCCCTCATTGGTTTCAATGGGGAAAACCTAATGATGCCATTTCCAGGAAAAGAAGCCAAACTATTTGAAATGTAATGCCTGTGTTTAAGAAAACGACCTAAGAGAATGCTGGACCGAATAGATTTTCCGGGTCATCCCTGTTCCTAGAGAGTTATGTCCAGATACACCTTTTCTACCAAACATGCTTTTAACAGTCTATCTGAAAAAAGGTAAAAATATGAATTTCTCAGAAGTCTTTTGAAATACTTGAATTCAAAGCACTCTTGTACACAGAGTTGCTATAACCCTCTAGATTTTTATTCGGACTGCTGAAGCTTTACTTTTACATTTTTAGTAAAAGGCCTTTATATCTTCCCCCATTGGTTTCAACGGGGGAAAACCTAATCATGTCATTTCCAGGAAAAGAAGGCAAAGCATTTGATATGCAATGCCTGTATTTAAGACAACTAGCTAAGACAAAGCTTTGACAGAAACGAACTTCCGGACAATCCCTGTGTTTAGAGAGTTATGCTCAAACATGCTTGTAACAGTCTATCTGAAAAAAGGTATAAATATGAATTTCTCAGACGTCTTTTGAAATTCTTGAATTCAAAGCACTGTTATACTCAGAGTTGCTTTAACCTTCTACATCTTTAGTACAAGTTTATCTGCTGCAGCTTTGCCTTTACTTTTAAGCAAGAGGCCTTTATATCAGCCCTCATTAGTTTCAAGGGGAGAAAACCTAATGATGCCATTTCCAAGAAAAGGAGCCAAAGCATGTAATATGTAATGCCTACATTTAACACAAATAGCTTAGAGAAAGCTGGAAAGCAAAGAACTTCCGGATAATCCCTGTTCCTAGAGACTTATGCTCAGATATACCTTTTCTACAAAACATGCTTGTTACATTCTATCTGAAAAAAGGTAAAAACATGAATTTCTCTGAAGTCTTTTAAAATACTTGAACTCAAAACACTGTCGTACACAGAGTTGCTTTAATCCTCGAGATCTTTAGTCAGACTGCTGCAGTTTTGCTATTACTTTTGTAGTAAAAGGCCATTGTATCTGCCCTCATTCGTTTCAATGGGGAAAACTTAATGAAGCCATTGCCAAGAAAAGAAGGCAAAGCATTTGATAAGTAATGCCTGTGTTTAAGACAACTAGCTAAGAGAAAGCTGTTCCAGAAAAGAACTTCTGGGTAATCGCTATTTCTAGAGAGTTATGCTCAGATATACCTTTTCTACTAAATATTCTTGCAACAGTATATCTGAAAAAAGTTTAAAACCTGAATTTCTCTGAAGTCTTTTAAAATACTTGAATTCAAAGCACTGATGACAGAGAGATTCTTTAATCCTCGACATCTTTAGTTAGAGTCTGAAGCTTTGCTTTTACTTTTTTAGCAAAAGGACTTTATATCTGCCCTCATTGGTTTCAATGGGGAAAACTTAATGATGCCATTTGCAAGAAAAGAAGCCACAGCATGTGATATGGAATGCCTGTGTTTAAGACAACTACCTTAGAGAAAGCTGGAGAGAAACGAACTTCCGGATAATCCCTGTTCCTAGAGAGTTATTCTCAGATATACCTTTTCTACTAAACATACTTGTAACAGTTTATCTGAAAAAAGATAAAAAGGTGAATTTCTCAGAAGTCTCTGGATATACATGAATTCAAAGCACTGTTCTACACAGAGAAGCTTTAACCTTCCACATCTTTAGTCAGATGCTGCAGCTTTCCTTTTACTTTTTTAGTAAAAGGCCTTTATATCTGCCCTCTTTGGTTTCAATGGGGAAAATTTAATTATGCCATTTCCATGAAAAGAAGCCAAAGCATTTGATATGTAATACCGGCATTTAATAGAACTAACTAAGAGCAAGCTGTGACAGAAAAGAACTTCCGGATAATCCCTGTTTCTAGAGAGTTATGCTTAGATATACCTTTTCTAGCAAACATGCTTATAACAGTCTATCTGAAATAAGGTAAAAACCTCAATTTCTCAGAAGTCTTTTGAAATACTTGAATTCAAAGCATTGTGGTACACAGAGTTGCTACAACCCTCCACATCTTTAGTCAGACTGCTGAAGCTTTGCTTTTACATTTTTAGTAAAAGGTCTTTGTATGTGCCCTCAGTGGTTTCAATGGGAGAAAACCTAATTATGCCATTTCCAAGAAAACAAGCCAAAGCCTGTGATATGTAATGCTTGCGTTGAAGACATCTCACTAAGAGAAAGTTGGACAGAAAAGAACTTATGGGTAATCCCTGTTCCTACAGAGTTATGCTCAGATATACCTTTTTTACCAAACATACTTGTAACAGTCTATCTGAAAAAAGGTAAAAACATGAATTTCTCAGAAGTGTTTTGAAATTCTTGAATTCAAAGCAGTGTTGTACACAGAGTTGCTTTAATCCTTCACATCTTTAGTAAGACTACTGCAGCTTTGCCTTTACTTTTTTATCAAGAGGCCTTTATATTTTCCCTCATTGGTTTCAATGGGGAAAACCTAATGATGCCATTTCCAAGAAAAGAAGCCAGAGCATGTTATATGGAATGCCTGTGTTTAAGACAACTAGCTTTAAGAAAGCTGGACACAAAAGAACTTCCAGGTAATCCCTGTTCCTTGAGAGTTATGCTCAGACATAGCTTTTCTACCAAATATGATTGTAACAGTCTATCTGAAAAAAGGTAAAACCATGAATTTCTAAGAAGTCTTTTGAAATTCTTGAATTCAAAGCACTGTTGTATACAGAGTTGCTTTAACACTGCACATCTTTAGTAAGACTGCTGCAGCTTTGCCTTTACTTTATTAGCAAAAAGCCTGTATATTTGCCCTCATTGGTTTCAATGGGGAAAACCTAATGATGCCATTTCCAAGAAAAGAAGCCAAAGCATGAGATATATGCCTGCATTTAAAACAACTAGCTAAGACAAAGCTATGACAGAAAATAACTTCTGGGTAATCCCTGTTTCTAGAGAGTTATGCTCAGATATACTTTTTCTACCAAACATGCTTGTAACAGTCTCTCTGAAAAAAGGTAAAAAACAGAATTTATCAGAAATTTTTTGAAATACTTGAATTCAAAGCACTCTTGCACACAGACTTGCTTTAACCCTGCACATCTTTAGTCAGAAAGCTGAAGCTTTGCTTTTAATTTTTTAGCAAAAGGCCTTTTTATCTGCCCTCATTGGTTTCAATGGGAGAAAACCTAATGATGCCATTTCCAGGAAAAGAAGCAAAGCATTTGATATGGAGTGCCTGCGTTTAACACAACGAGCTAAGAGAAAGCTGAGAGCAAAAATAACTTCCGGGTAATCCCTGTTTCTAGAGAGTTGTGCTCAGATATACCTTTTCAACCAAACATGCTTATAACATTATATATGAAAAAAGGTAAAAACCTGAATTTCTCAAAAGTCCACTGAAATACTTGATTTCAAATCCCTGTTGTTCAGAGAGTTGCTTTAATCCTCCATATCTTTAGTCAAACTCCTGAAGCTTTGCTTTTACTTTTTTAGCAAAAGGCCTTTGTATCTGCCCTCACTGGTTTCAATGGTAGAAAACCTAATGATGCCATTTCGAGGAAAAGAAGCCAAAGCATTTGATATGTAATGACTGCCTTTAAGAAAACTAGCTAAGAGAAAGCTGTGACAGAAAATAACTTCTGGGTAATCCCTGTTTCTAGAGAGTTATGCTCAGATATACTTTTTCTACCAAACTTGCTTGTAACTGTCTCTCTGAAAAAAGATGAAAACTAGAATTTATCAGAAATCTTTTGAAATACTTGAATTCAAAGCACTCTTGTACACAGTCTTGCTTTAACCCTGAACATCTTTAGTCAGAAAGTTGAATCTTTGCTTTTAATTTTTTAGCGAAAGGCCTTTTTATCTGCCCTCATTGGTTTCAATGGGAGAAAACCTAATTATGCCATTTCCAAGAAAAGAAGCCAAAGTCTGTTATGTGTAAGGCTTCCATTGAAGACAAGTCAGTAAGAGAAAGTTGGACAGAAAAGAACTTCTGGGTAATCGTTGTTCCTAGAGAGTTATGCTCAGATATACCTTTTCTTCCAAACATGTTTGTAACAGTCTATCTGAAAAAAGGCAAAAACATGAATTTCTCAGAAGCCTTTTGAAATACTTGAATTCAAAGCACTGTTGTACACAAAGTTGCTTTTACCCTCCACATCTTTAGTCAGACTCCTGCAGCTTTGCTTTTACTTTTGTAGCAAAAGGCCATTATATCTGCCCTCATTGGTTTCAATGGGAGGAAACATAATGATGCTGTTTCCAAGAAAAGAAGCCAAAGAGTTTGATATGGAATGCCTCAGTTTAAGACAACTAGCAAAGAGAAAGCTGTGACAGAAAAGAACTCCTGGGTAGTCCCTGTTTCTGGACAGTTATGGTCAGGTATACCTTTTCTAACAAACATGCTGGAAACAGTCTATCTGAAAAAGGTATAAACATAAATTTCTCAGACGTCTTTTTAAATACTTGAATTCAAAGCACTGTTGTACACAGAGTTGCTTTAAGCCTCCAGATCTTTAGTCAGATTGCTGCACCTTTACTTTTACTTTTTTAGCAAAAGGCCTTTATATCTGCCCTAACTGGTTTCAATGGGGAAAACCTAATGATGCCATTTCATCAAAAAGAAGACAAAGCATTTGATATGTAATGCCTCCTTTTAAGACAACTAGCTAAGAGAAAGCCGTGACAGAAAAGAACTGCCGAGTAATCCCTTAGTCTAGAGTGTTTTGCTCATGTATACGTTTCCTACCAAAGATGCTTCAGAACGTGAATTTCTCAGAAGTCTTTTAAAATACTTCAATTCGAGGCGGAGTAGAAACAGCTCTTCCAAGCCACTTTTCCGGCAGATTCCCCCCAAACTATGTAAAAGGGTGCTCTGAACAACTTCTGGAGCCCCAGCACCCACAGAACAACACAGAGAAGCTAACCTCCCACTGAGGACAGCCCAGCAGCCCTGCATGAAGGACCAGAGCAGAGGTCTGGGAGCTGGCAGTGTGCAGTTTGCAGAGCATGGGGAGCCGAGCCGACCCTAGGTCCCCGTGAGCCGAGGTTTTAGACCCAGGGTGGCAGGGCCAACAGCTGCCTGGAGGAACCTGAGAACATCAGCAGCTGTGGTGACTCCAGAGTTTTCAACATAGACATGCCTAGGAAAAAGTGAGAGGTTAGTGTCCTATGGACTTTGGGACCGATACTTGGCGAATGCGTCGGCTCCCTCCCCTGGGGGTAGAAGCCGCTGAGGAGACACGCCATTTTGTAATTTTCAGAGGCAGCTCCAGCTCCTGGGCTGCGAACTGTAGGGAGATCCAGCGATCAGTCTTGTGGGGTAATCGCTCTTGTTTTAACCTCCCTGGATGTGGATTGTAACTTAGGGTGGAAGTCATGGGTGGGTTTACAGCTTGCCAGAAACGGAAGTTGCCCCCCACACGTTCGGGATGAAAATTCCTCTATCTGGCCTTAAAGCCATAGTGTGGCAATAAGCCCAAAAGTCACGTAATTAAGTGGCAACATGCCAAGGCAAAGGAAACAGAAAAATGGAACCCATAGACTCCTACTTTGGGGGCATAGAGTGGGAAAAGGACTGTGAGGCCAGAGGTCCTGCTCCAAAAGCCCCAGGGGAAAACATGAGCGGGTTGTAGGCCATAGAAGACCTTAAGAAGGACTTTAAAAATCAAATAAGAGAAGTGGAGGAAAAATTGGAAAGAGAAATGAGAAGGATGCAGGAAAAGTATGAAATGAGGGTCAACAGCCTGACTGAGGAAAACAACCCTTAAAAAATAGTCTAACTCAAATGGCAAAGGAGGCCCAAAAGGGCAATGAGGAGAAGAATGGCTTAAAAAGTCGAATTTGCCAGATGGTAAAAGAATCGCAAAAGTTGACTGAAGAGATTCATTCCTTCGGAGTTAGACTGGAGCAAATGGAAGCTAATGACTTTATGAGAAATCAAGATGCTGTTAAGCAGATCCAAACAAATGAAAGATTAGAAGGCAATGTGAAATATCTCATGGGAAAAACCACTGACCTGGAAAATAGATCCAGGAGAGAAAATTTAAAAATTATTGGACTATCTGAAAGCCTTGATTAAAGAAAGAACCTAGAAATCACCCTTCAAGAAATTCTCAAGGATAATTGCCCCGATGATTTAGATCCAGAGGGCAAAATAGAGGTTGAAAGAACCCACTGATCACCTCCTGAAAAAGATCCCAAAAAGAAAACTCCCAGGAATATTATAGCCAGTTTCCAGAATCCCCAGATCAAGGAGAAAATACTACAAGCAGCCAGGAAGAAACAATTTCAATATTGTGGAAACGCAATTAGAATAGCCCAGGACCTGGCAGATTCTACATGGAGGGATCGAAGGGCATGGAATATGATATTCCAGAGGGCAAAAGAACTGGGAATGAACCCAAGGGTCACGTACCCAGCAAAACTGAGTATTTTGGGTTTTTTTGTTTTATTTTGTTTCAGGGGAAAATTTGGTCATTCAGTGGAATAGAGGACTTTCAAGCATTCTAGAGGAAAAAACCCGAATAGAACAGAAAATTTGACATCCAGACCCAAGAAGCAAGAGATGCCTGAGAAGGTAATCAGGGAAAAGAAATCAAAGGGAACTTATCAAAGTTGAACTATTTAATTTCCTATATGGAAAAGCAATAACCGTGACTGATGATATCTTTCTCACTATGAAAATAATGGAAGAAGGGTGTGTGGTCATATGAATACATATGTGAATGTGTGTGTATATGGTTACAGTTATATATGGATAGAGGGCATAGGTTGAATTTGTTGGGAAGGGAGAATACTCAAGGGATGAAATTATGAGGTGAGAGAGGAAAGTGGCAAGAGGAGATGGGGACAGACAGGGTAGGGTAAACTATCCCATGTAGAAGGCAAGGGGAAGTGGTTGCAAGGGAGGGGGAGAATAGGAAGGCTAAAAAGGCAAAACCACGTTCACATTGAATTTGGTTCAGGGAGAGAATGACATACCTACTAAATGGGATATCTCAACCTGCAGCAGGATAGGGGGAAGGGGGATGAGAGGAGGGATGATGGATGGGAGGGCATCCTTGGGGGGAGGGGAGGTTGGAAGTACCCACTATAGAAGAGGGACAGGATCGTGTAGGGAATGGGCCAGGTGGGGGGTGGGATGAGTGGGAGGGAATTATAAGCAGCCTTGTACAATATATCTACTATGATAATGTTTTGCATAGCTAGACATGTACAACATATACTGAATTACTTATCTCCCAAGAAGGAATGAGTGACAAGGGAGGAAGGAAATGGATCTGAAATTCGAGGTCTTAACATTAAATGTTTCAAATATATTTAAAAAAATACTTTATGTCCATCATCTCATTTGCATCTCACAACTCTGTTGGGTAGGTATGATTAGCATCCCATTTTGTTGTTGTCATTTTTCAGTCGTATCTGACCCTTCATGACCCCAAAATGTGTGGTAAAGATACTGGAGTGGTTTGCCATTTCCTTCTCCAGCTCATTTTACAGGAGAAAAAACTGAGGCCAATAGGGTTAAGTGATTTGTCCAGGGTCCAAAAGCGAGTAAGTATCTGAAGAGTACTCTTTCTGAGTCAAGACCCAACACTCTATTCACTGTACCACAGAGAGAGATTGCTCTGCCCAGAGTCACAAACCTAGTGGATAGATATTGGACTAGATTCAAACCTAGGTCCTCTTTACTTCTTATATAGAGCGCTTTTCAAAACATTAAACTGATGTGTGCCTCTCCATATCATCCTTTTTCAAATGAAAACACTCAAAAGGGAGCAATTAAATCATTAATTAATTGAAACAATTTTCATTCTGTTAGAAAGAACCAGGATAGTACGATTTCGTTCCTAAAGGTGGGGAGCAATGAATCCTGAAAATGAGCTTTTTCAAATGCTCAATTTTGCCTGAGATTGGTTTGGGTACTTGTCACTATTTCTGAGAGCTTGGGGGAGGGAAGAAAGAAAAAGAAATTTACATGATAATTTTGTCATCTATTTGAAAGAAATAGTAAGTTATACATAGTAGATTTGCAGTTTCATCAGATAAAGTCTTCAACTGATTTTTATTTCTCTTTATTGGCCGTACTATGGAAATGAAATGTTTTTTTTTTTCATAAAAGAACTGAATCTAACTGGATGGAATTCTTTTGGGGTTATGTTTTGCTCTATTGAGTCAAAGGATTTTCAATAATCAATTTTAACAATCAAGTAATAAAAATAAAAGTTCTCACAAAAAAAATACTTCAGTTCAAAGCACTGTTGTACACATAGTTCCTTTAAACCTCTATATCTTTAGTCAGACTGCTGAAGCTTTGCTTTTACTTTTTTAGCAAAAGGCCTTTATATGTGCCCTCATTGGTATCAATGGGGGAAAACTTAATGATGCCATTTCCACGAAAAGAAGCCAAAGCATTGATATGCAATGCCTGTATTTAAGACAATTAGCTAAAAGAAAGCTTTGACAGAAGTGAACTTATGGATAATTGCTATTTCTAGAGAGTTAAGTCCAGATATACATTTTCTACTAAACATGCTTGTAACTGTCTATCTAAAAAAGATTAAAACCCAAATTTCTCAGAAGTCTTTTGAAATACTTGAATTCAAAGAACTGTTGTACACAACCTCCACATCTTTAGTCAGATTGCTGAAGCTTTGCTTTTACTTTTTTAACAAAAGGCCTTTATATCTGCTCTAATTCGTTTCAAAGGGGGAAAACCTAATGATGCCATTTTGATGAAAAGAAGCCAAAGCATTTGAAATGTACTGCTTGGGTTTAAGACAACTAGCTAAGAGAAAGCTGCGACAGAAAAGAACTCCCGGGAAATCCCTTTTCCTAGAGAGTTATGCTCAGATATACCTTTTCTATCCAACATGATTTCAAAGTTGAATTTCTCAGAAGTCTTTTAAAATACTTGAATTTCATGCACTGTTGTACACAGTGTTGCTTAAACCCCACACATCTTTAGTCAGACTGTTGCAGCTTTGCTTTTACTTTTTTAGCAAAAGGCCTTTATATCTGCCCTCATTGGTTTCAATGGGCGAAAACCTAATGACGCCATTTCAATGAAAAGAAGCCAAACCATTTGAAATGTAATGCTTGGGTTTAAGACAAGTAGCTAAGAGAAAGCCATGACAGAAAAGAACTTCTGAGTAATCCCTGTTCCTAGAGAGTTAAGCTCAGATATACCTTTTCTACAAAACATGCTTGTAACAGACTATCTGAAAAAAGGTAAAAACATAAATTTATAAGAAGTCTTTTGAAATACTTGAATTAAAAGCATTGTTGTGAACAGAGTTGCTTTAACGCTCCACATCTTTAGTCAGACTGCTGCAGCTTTGCTGTTACTGTTTTAGAAAAAGGAGATTATATCTGCACTCATGGGTTTCAAAGGGAGCAAATATATTGGTGCAATTTCCAACAAAAGAAGACCAAACAATTGAGATGTAATGGCTGTGTTTCAGACAACTACCTAAGAGAACCTTTCCCAGAAAAGAACTGACAGGTGGAAATGGCATTATTAAGAGTTCTCCCTTTGGTTGGACTCCTTCTTCACTAATTTTCCCAAAGAGTTTGTAGAGTATCGGAACGAGTTGTTCTTTAAATGTTTGATAGAATTCACTAGTAAACCCATCTGGCCCTGGAGATTTTTTCCTACGGAGTTCTTTGATGGCTTGTTTGATGTCTTTTTCTGAGATGGGGTTATTTAGGTAATTCACTTCCTCTTCAGTTAATCTGGGCAACTTGTGATTTTGTAAATATTCATCCATTTCACTAAGATTGTCATATTTATGTGCATACAATTGGGAAAAATAATTCCTCATTATTTTATTGATTTCCTCTTCATTGGAGGTAGATTCACCCTTTTTATTTTTGATATTCATAATTTGGTTTTCTTCTTTCTTTTTTTTATCATATTGACTAAGGGTCTATCAATTTTGTTGATTTTTTCATATAACCAGCTCTTAGTTTTATTTATTAATTCAATAGTTTTCTTAATTTCAATTTTATTAATCTCACCTTTGGTTTTCAATATTTCTAATTTAGTACTTAATTGGGGATTTTCAATTTATTCTTTTTCTAGCTTTAAATTCATTGACCTCCCTTCTCTCTGCTTTAATTAAGTATGCACTCAGGGATATAAAACTTCCCCTGAGAACTGCCTTCAGTGCATCCCACAAATTTTGGTATGTTGTTTAATTATTATTATTCTCTTGAATGAAATTATTGATTGTTTCTATAATTTCTTGTTTGACCCACCAATTTTTAGGATTAAATTGTTTAATTTCCAATTAGTTTTTAGTCTATCTTTCCATGGCCCTTTATTGCATATCATTTTTATTGCATCATGATCTGAGAATAATGCGTTTAATATTTCTGCCTTTCTGCACTGGATTGTGAGGTTTTTATGCCCTAGTACATGGTCTATTTTTGAGTATGTATCATGCACTGCTGAGAAGAAAGTAAATTCCTTTTTATCCCCATTTAGTTTTCTCCAGAGATCCATCATATCTAGTCTCTCTAAGATTCTATTCATCTCCTTAACTTCTTTCTTGTTTATTTTGAGGTTAGATTTATCGAGTTCAGAGAGTGGAAGTTTAAGGTCCCCTACTAGTATAGTTTTACTGTCTATTTCTTCCTCTAATTCCTTTAACTTCTCCTCTAGGAATTTAGATGCTGCACCACTTGGTGCATACATATTAAGTAGTGATATTGCTTCATTCTCGATGGTGCCTTTTAGTAGGATATAGTTTCCGTCCTTATCTCTTTTAATTAGATCTATTTTTGCTTTTACTTTATCTGAGATAAGTATTGCTACCCCTGATTTTTTTTACTTTAGCTGAGCCATAATAAATTTTACTCCAACCTTTTACCCTTACCCTGTGGGTATCCCTTTGCTTCAAATATGTTTCTTGTAGACAGCATATTGTAGGATTATGGTTTTTAATCCATTCTGCTATCCACCTCTGTTTTATGGGAGAGGTCATCCCATTCACATTCACAGTAATAATGACTATCTGTCTCTTCCCCTCCATCCTATTCCCTCCCCTGTTTATGTTTTTGTTTCTTCCTTCTCCCTTCCCCTCCTTGAAGTTTTCCCTCTTGATTACCCCCTCCCTCAGTGTTCCCACCCAGTGATCCCTCTTCTTAACCTACCCTCTCCCCTTATTACTGTTTCCCTCCCTTCTAATCCCCCCTTTAGTCTCCTCTTTTTCACCCCCCCTTACCCTTCTGCTTTCTATAGGACGAAATAAGTTTTTATACTTATCAGAGTGAATTACTCCCTGTTTGATTCCAAACCAATGAGAGTAAATTTCAAACATTGCTCCTCTCCCTCCCTCCTTTTCCTCTATTTAATGAATTTATGTGTCTATTCACATTAAAATCTTAAACTTCACTGATTTAAGTTGATCCCTCTTTGAACCAGAACCAGTGAGAATAGTGTTTAAATGATGTTCCTCTCCCTCTTTCTTTCCCCTCTTCTGTAGTGTGTTTTAATGTCCCTTCAGATGGCATATTTTACCTTTTCCTAGCTCATCCTTTCCTTTTTCCCATTACAGTACCATTGATCCCCTTAATAGTCTTTTTTTTTTAGACTCCATGTTAGTGAATTCATACCCACACCCTCTATCTAAGTATAACCCTTTTGAAGGTCATGATAATCATAAAGATTTTGAATATTGACAGTTATCAGCTCCACATATAGGGATGTGAACATTTTGCTCTTGTTGCATCCCAGGTAATGAGCGTGTGTTTGTGGGTGTGGGTGTGTGCGCTTATGCATGTGTGAGTTTGTGTTTCTCTAGTTTACCTTTTTATGTCTTTCTTGAGTCTTGTAATTAGAGACCAAATTTTCCATTGAGCTCTGGATTTTTCATCAGGAACATGTGGAAGTCCCTTATTTCATTAAACAACCATCTCCTTGCCTGGAAGATTATGCTCAGTTTTGCCGGGTAGTTAATCCTTGGTTGTCGTCCTAGCTCTCTTGCCCTATGAAATATCAAATTCCAGTCCCTCCACTCTTTTACTGTTGAAGCTGCTAAGTCCTGTGTGATTGTAGTTCCTCGATATTTGAATTGTTTCTTTTTGGCTGCTTGTAGAATTTTTTTTTTAATCTTGTAATTTTGGAATTTGGCTACTATATTTCTTGGAGTTTTCAGTTTGGGATCTCTCTCAGGAGGAGTCCGGTGAATTCTGTCGATAGTTATTTTATCTTCTGATTCCAGGACCTCAGGACAGTTTTCTTTGACAATCTCTTGGAGGATGTTGTCTAGGTTGCTTTTTTCATCATTGCTTTCTGGTAGACCAAAAATTCTTAGGTCGTCTCTCCTGGATCTGTTCTCTAGGTCAGTTATTTTTCCAGTGAGATATTTTACATTTACTTGCAATTTTTTGATCGTCTTGTTTTGTTTGATTGACTCTTGCTGCATCATAGAGTTCTGAGCTTCAATTTGATTGCTTCCAATTTTTATCGAATTATGGTCTTCAGTTATTTTTTGAAGTTCCTTTTTTAGGGAGGTATTTTCTCCAATTACTTCACTGAGACGTTTTTCCAAGTTGGTCACTGCCACCCTGACTTGGTCTTTAAAATTTTTCTTAAGCTCCTCCAGGAATGCTATTTGGGCTTGAGACAAGATCATGTTCCTTCTGTGGTCTCAGGTGTGGGTAGAGAGTCTATATTGTCCTGTATGTTTTGTTGTTCTTGCCCTGAGCATGTTTGGTAGAGAAGGTATATCTGACCATAACTTTGTATAAACAGGCATTACGTGTAAGTTCTTTCTGGGAAAGGTTCTCTTAGCTAGATGTCTTAAACACAGCCATTACATCTCAATTGCTTGGTCTTCTTTTGGTGGAGATGGCATCATTTAAATATCACCCATTGAAACCAATGTGAGCAGATATAAAGGCCTTTTGATAAAAAAGTAAAAGCAAAGCTTCAGTAGTCTGACTCAAGTTGTGGAAGGTTAAAGGAAGTCTGTGTACAACAGTGCTTAGAATTCAAGTATGTCAAAAGACTTCTGAGAAATTCAGGTTTTCACCTTTTTTTTCTGATAGCCTATTCTGAGCTTGTTTGGTACAGTAGGTATATCGGACCACTTTTGTTGGAAGTGGCATCATTAGATTTTCTCCCATTGAAATCAAAGAGGGTAGATATGAAAGCCTTTTTGCTAAAGCAGTAAAAGCAAAGCTTCTGCAGTTTGACAAAAGATGTGAAGGGCTAAAGGAATTCTGTGTACCACAGTGCTTAGAATTGTAGTATTTAAAAGACTTCTGGGGAGGCTAGGTGGCGCAGTGAATAGAGCGCCGGCCCTGGAATCAGAAGGACCTGAGTTTGGAGCCGGCCTCCAACACTTAATTCACACAAACAAAAACTTAGCCGTGTAATCTTGGGCAAGTTACTTAACCCCAATTGCCCTAAAGAGGCAGCTAGGAGGCGCAGTGAGTAAGAGCGTCGGCCTCGGAGTTGGGATGACCCGAGATCAGATCCGGCCTCAGAAAATGAGCACCCACGCATAAATAATAATGACTAGCCGTGTAACCTTGAGCAAGTTACTTAACCCCAATTGCTTTAAAAAAAAATAAAGGACTTCTGAGAAGTTCAGGTCTTCACCTTTTTTTCATATAGCCTACTCTGAGCAGGTTTGCTAGAGAAAGTATATCAGACCATAACTCTGTAGAAACAGGCATTACATGTAAGTTCTTTTCTGTGAAAAGTTCCCTTAGTTAGTTATCTTAAACACAGCCATTACTTCTCAATTGCCTGGTCTTCTTTTGTTGGAAATGGCATCATTATTTTATCTCCCTTTGAAACCAATGAGGGCAGACACAAAGGCCTTTTACAGTAAAAGCAAAGCTTCATCTCTCTGACTCAAGTTGTGGAGGTTTAAAGGCAGTCTGGGTACAACACTGCTTAGAATTCAAGTATTTCAAAAGAATTTTGAAAAATTCAGGTTTCCAGCTTTTTTTCAGATAGCCTATTCTGAGCATGTTTGTTATATATGGCCATAACTCTGTAGAAACAGACATTACATGTAACTTCTTTTCTATGACAGCTTTCTCTTAGCGAGTTGTCTTAAACAGAGCCATTAAATCATAGTTGCATAGTCTTACTTTGGTGGAAATGGTATTATTAAGAGATCTCCTATTGAAACCAATGTGGACAGATATAAAGGCCTTTTGCTAAAACAGTAAAAGCAAAGCTTCAACACTGACTCAAGATGTGGAGGGTTAAGGAACTGTGTGTACAACAGTGCTTAAAATTCTAGTATGTCAAAGTACTTCTGAGAAATTCAGGTTTTCACCATTTTTTCAGATAGCCTATTCTGAGCATGTTTGATAGAGAAGGTATATCTGACCATAACTCTGTAGAAACAGGCATTACATGTTACTTCTTTTATGGGAATGATTCTCTTAGCAAGAGGTCTTAAACAAATCCATTACATCTCAACTTATAATTCTTGTTTCTAGAGAGTTATGTTCAGATATACCTTTTCTCCCCAAAATGCTTGTAACAGTCCAACTTTCTCTTACTGAGTTGTCTTCAACTGAAGCATTACATATCACAGGCTTTGACTTCTTTTCTTGGAAATGGCATAATTAGGTTTTCTCCCATTGAAACCACTGAGGGCACATTCAAAGTCCTTTTGCTAAAAACGTAAAAGCAAAACTTCAGCAGTCTCACTAAAGATATGGAGGGTTATAGCAACTCTGTGTGCCACAATGCTTTGAATTCAAGCATTTCAAAAGACTTCTGAGAAATTCATGTTTTTACCTTATTTCAGATAGACTGCTACATGCATGTTTGGTAGAAAAGGTATATCTGAGCATAACTCTCTGGTAACATGTATAACCCGGAAGATGTTTTCTGTCACGGCTTTCTCTTAGCAAGTTGTCTTAAATGTAGGCATTAGGTATCATATACTTTGGCTTCTTTTCCTGGAAATGGCATCATTAGTTTTCCCCCCATTGAAAACACTGAGGGCACATACAAAGGCCTTTTGATAAAAATGTAAAAGCACAGCTGCAGCAGTCTGACTAAAGATGTGGAGGGTTGTAGCAACTCTCTGTACCTCAGTGCTTTGAATGCAAGTATTTCAAAAGACTTCTGAGAAATTCATATTTTTACATTTTTTCAGATAGACTGTTACCAGCATGTTTGGTAGAAAAGGTATATCTGAACATAACTCTCTACGAACAGGGATTACCCAGAAGTTCTTTTCTGTCCAGCTTTCTCTAAGCTTGTTGTCTTAAATGTAGGCTTTAAATATCACATGCTTTGGCTTCTTTTCTTCGAAATGGCATCATTTGTATTTCTCCCATTGAAACCAATGAGGGCAGATATAAAGGCCTTTTGCTAAAAAGTAAAGGCAAAGCTGCAGTAGTTTTACTAAAGATGTGGAGCGTTAAAGCAACTCTGAGTATAACAGTGCTTTGAATTCAGGAATTTCAAAAGACTTCTGAGAAATTCATGTTTTTACCTTTTTTCAGATAGACTGTTAAAAGCATGTTTGGTAGAAAAGGTATATCTGAGCATAACTCCCTAGGAACAGGGATTACCCAGAAGTTCTTTTATGTCCAGCTTTCTCTTAGGTAGTTGTCTTAAACTCAGGTATTACTTATCACATGCTTAGGCTGCTTTTCATGGAAATGGCATCATTAGATTTTCTCCCATTGAAACCACTGAGGGCACATACAAAGGCCTTTTGCTGAAAAAGTAAAAACAAAGCTTCAGCAGTCTTTTTTTTTTTTTGGGTAGCTCAAGGAAGAACCAGGAACTCCATTTATTGATACTCAGGGAAAGGCTATAATAGAGCAAAGAGACAAAGGAGGGGAAGAGGAATCATTATCTTAGTCTGTTGTATCCTGGAAGTAGCATGGTAATTTGGCCTATTGTTTCCTAGGTGCCATAGAGTCTTGGGCAGTTATCTCTTATCTCAGTCAGTTACACATGAAAGGATGCTCTGGAGAGCTGGCCTCAAAGCCTAATGGCCAAGGCAGCATCATCAAGAACATCTGCATAAGAACTGACTTCCTGCAAATGTTTTGGACAACCAAAGTTTTGGGGCAGAGCCTCTTAGCCTCAGAACTCACATACCATTCTCATAAGTGTAACCCATATCAAAAGAACTCCAGAGCTGACTTAATGAAAAGTAGCATCTGGAAGAGGTCTTTGTTGTTCAGGTCCACTGATATCAGGGTAATTATCTGAAGTCCTGGCTCAGGCCTCTTTGTCTCACCACATATTCCCCCGTTTTTAAGGAGAAGCTTAAAGGCATGTAATTCAGTGCCTCATGATTTTTATAATGCAAGGTCCAAATAAACAACAGACAGTTATAATGATCAATATGGGAAGTAGGTGCATAGAGATTTTTTAATGTATCAATAGTTGTTTTCATAGCTCCTACTGGGTCAATCCCAGTAATCTCATTATGTTCAATATCTTAATAATTTGACTGAAAGCTTTCTGTTTCTAAGGGGATATTGAAATTATGCCATGCTCCCAATAAGCAGGATCTGATCCTCTCCCATGTGATACTGGGATGAGAGATATTATATAAGCTAGTGGTAACACAAATAGATGTGTATTTATAATCACATCTGAGTAACAGTTGCGTTTTTAATGGTTTTAACTCGTACCTAAGCATAATATTAATTGTAATAAATTGATCTTATACAATAGATCCTTACCTATATCATTTTGTGTCTTAAAGACTGCAGAAACATTTTTTTGATAATTCATTAACCTATTGTGCAGTTTAGATTGCAAACACAGCAGTTGGAACCATTAACAATATTAGGACAGTGAATATAGTAACAAGAAATCTGACAAACCTTTTTCCCCCTTTTTAAAGACATCAGATATGTATAAACCCTCAATGTTTGATATCAAGCATAAGTGAAATTAGTTGGAAAAAAGGAAAATAAAGATTGTTCAACAAGATCTCTTCTAGATGTTCATTGAGCAAAAGTAAAATCAATGCAATTAAAAGTTCATACATAGATAGGTGTATCCACAATTACATTGGAGAGGGAGTCTGATCTTGAGTTTTCAAAGGCAAGGTAACATTCCTGGCAAATTCATTCACAAATGGAGCAGTTTGGATCCCACTTAAAATAGAAGACACAGTCTTTGACATTAAGAGAGAGGCAATTAGTCCTGTGATTTAAAAAGTTCAAAAGGCAGTTCTTATTAGAAAATCAGATATTACTTGAAATGCAGGTGTTTCTGAAGTCTGTCATTGTGTAAGCCTGTATCATTCTGTGAAAAGATGGGATGCCAAGTCATTTCTTCTGGGGTTGTCCTTGTGAGAAATCCTCTGATCCTCTTATCTGTTTCTGCATCTGCTGGAACACGCCCGGACATTCTCTGTTGGCATCTTCAGTGGTCATTCATCAGCATCTCAAAAAATATAAGCACAACCTCTCCTCTACATAATTAAGGGGCAAGTCTTTTCCATTACTTTATTTGGGAATATGTACTTTTTCAAATTGTTATTCTTCTGGTTTATACCCTTTTTTAGTGATGATTAAAAAATTTTAGGGTATATAAAGCAGTAGCTAATTGCCCTGGTGATATATTGGTCCAAATCGAAATTGCCTTATCATATTTTATCAATAGGTTTTATAGAAAGATTAAAATGATTTGCCAGTGTACACAAGGGCATTATCAGTTTTTGTTTCTTTTGGAGTACCCTGTGACTTGTGGTTTTTTTGTGAAATACAAGTTTTTCACTTTTTTCAGATAGACTGTTACAAGCATGTTCGGTAGAAAAGGTATATCTAAGCATAATTCTCAAGTAACAGTGATTACCCGTAAATTCTTTTCCTTCCAGCTTTTTCTTAGCTAGTTTTCTTAAACACAGGAATTACATTTCAAAAGCTTTGGCTTCTTTTCCTAGAAATGGCATCATTAGGTTTTCCCCCATTGAAACCAAGGAAGGCAGATATAAAGGCCTTTTGTAAAAAAGTAAAAGCAAAGCTTCATCAGTCTGACTAGAGATGTCGAGGATTAAAGCAACTCTGTGTACAACAGTGGTTTGAATTCAAGTATTGCCAACGACTTCTGTGAAATTCATGTTTTGACCTTTTTTCAGATACACTGTTACAAGTATGTTTGGTAGAAAATGTATATCTGAGCATAATTCTCTAGAAAGAGGGATTATGGGGAAGATCTTTTCTGTCCACCTTTTTCTTAGCTAGTTTACATAAATGCATGCACTACATTTCAAATGCTTTTGCCTCTTTTCGTAGAAATGCAGTATGACTAAAGATGTGGAGGATTAAAGTAACTCTGTGTACAACTGTGCTTTGAATTCAAGTATTTCCAGAGACTTCTGAGAAATTCAGGTTTTCACCTTTTTTCAGATGGAGTCTTACAAGCATGTTTGTTAGAAAATGTATTTCTGAACATTAGTCTGTAGGGACAGGGATTACCCCGAAGTTCATTTCTCTCACAGCTTTATGTTAGCTAATTGTCTTAAACACAGGCATTTCATCTCAATATCTTGGACTTCTTTTGGTGGAAACACCGTTATTAAAATTTCTCCTATTGAAACCAGTGAGGGTAGATATAAAGGCCTTTTGTTAAAAAACTGAAAGCAAAGATTCAGCAGTCTGACTAAAGATCTGGAGGGTTATACCAACTCTTTCTACAGTGCTTTGAATTCAAGTATTTCAAAAAGCTTCGGAGACATTCATGTTTTTACCTTTTTTCAGATAGACTGTTACAAGCACGTTTCATAGAAAACGTATATCTGAGCATAACTCTCTGGAAAGACGGATTACACAAAAGTTCTTTTCTGTCCAGCTTTCTCTTACCTAGTTGTTTTAAATGGACGAATTACATATCTAATACTTTGGCTTCTCTTCATGGAAATGGCATCATTAGGTTTTCCCCTTGAAACCAATGTGGGCATATATAAAGACCTTTTGGTAAAAAAAAAATGCAAAGCTGCAGCAGTCAGACTAAAGATATGGAGAGTTAAAGCAACACTGTGTACAACAGTGCCCTCAATTCAAGTATTTCAAAAGACTTCTGAGACATTCATGTTTTTACATTTTTTCAGATAGACTGTTATAAGCATGTTTAGTAGAAAAGGTATATCTGAGCTTAAATCTCTAGGAACAGGGATTACCAGAAATTCTGTTCTTTTCGACTTTCTTTAAGGTAGTTGTCTTAAAAGTACGCATTACATATCACAAACTTTGGCTTCTTTTCCTGGAAATGGCATCATTAAGTTTCCCTCCATTGAAACCAATGAGCACAGATGAAAAGGCCTTTTGCTACAAATGTGAAAGCAAAGCTACAACAGTCTGACTAAAGATGTGGAGGGTTAAAGCAACTCTGTGTACAGCTGTGCTTTCAATTCAAGTATTTCAAAATACTTCTGAAAATTTATGTTTTTACCTTTTTTCACATAGACTGTTACAAGCATGTTTGGTAGAAAAGGTATATCTAAGCAAAACTCTGGAGGAATAGAGATTACCCAGAAGTTCTATTCTGTCCAGCTTTCTCTTAGTAGTTGTCTTAAACGCAGGCATTACATGTCAAATGCTTTGGCTCCTTTTCTTGGCAATGGCATCATTAGGTTTTCCCCCATTGAAACCAATGAGGGCTGATATAAAGCCCTTTTGCTAAAAAATTAAAAGCAAAGCTTCAGCAGTCTGACTAAAGATGTGAAGTGTTAAAGGAACTGTGTGTACAGCAGTGCTTTGAATTCTAGTATTTCAAAGGACTTCTGAGAAATTCAGGTTTTCACCTTTTTTTCAGATAGCCTATTCTGAGCATGTTTGGTGGAGAAGGTATATCTGATCATAACTTTGTAGAAACAGGCATTACATGTAAGTTCTTTTCTGGGAAAGGTACTCTTAGTTAGTTATCTTAAACGCAGCCATTACTTCTCAATTGCATGGTCTTCTTTTGTTGGAAATGGCATCATTATGTTATCTCCCATTGAAACAAATGGGGGCAGTTACAAAGGCCTTTTGCTGAAACAGTAAAAGGAAAGGTTCAGCACTCTGACTCAAGTTGTGGAGGGTTAAAGGAAGAGTGTGTACAACAGTGCTTAGAATTCAAATATTTCAAAAGACTTCTGAGAAATTCAGGTTTTCACCTTTTTTTCAGACAGCCTATTCTGAGCATGTTTGGTAGAGAAGGTATAACAGAACATAAGTCTTTAGAACCAGGGATTACACTGATATTCTTTTCTGTGAAAAGTTCTCTTAACTAGTTTTCTTAAAGAAAGCCATTACATCTCAATTGCTTGGTCTTCTTATTTTCGAAATGGCATCATTATGTTTTCTTCCACTGAAAGCAAAGAAGGCAGATAGAAAGGCCTTTTCCTAAAAAAGTAAAAGCATAGATTCAGCAGTCTGACTAAAGATGCATTGTGTGGAAGCAACTCTGTGTACAACAGTGCTTTGAATTCAAGTATTTAAAAAGGCTTTTGAGAAATTCAAGTATTTACCTTTTTTCAGATAGACTGTTACAATCCTGTTTGGTAGAAAAGGTATATCTGAGCATAACTCACTAGAAAAAGGGATTACTCAGAAGGTCTTTTCTGTCCCATCTTTCATTTAGCTAGTTGTCTTAAACCCAACCATTACATTTCAAATGCTTTGGCTTTTTTCCTGGAAATGGCATCATTAGGTTTTCTCTCATTGAAACTAATGAGGGCAGATTTAAAGGCCTTTTGCTTAAAAGTAAAGGCAAAGCTGCTTAATAAAGATGTAGAGGGTTAAAGCATCTCTGAGGGGGGGCGGAGCCAAGATGGCGGAAAGGAAGCAGTAACCTCGCTGAGCTCCTCTGTCACTAAGTCCAAAAGGGTAAATCTGAGCGTATTCCGGAGTGACGGAGCCCAGAGGAAGACAGAGTGTGGCAGAATCCAGCCCAGGAGGTTGCCCAGAGTGTCCGCACAGGTCGAGCACAGAGCTCGTGGGGTCTGCACAGCTCAGACCTAAGAGCAGGCAAGCAGACTCCACCAGAGAGAGAAAAAGCCCAGCCTGCAGACTTACTAAGGATGAATCGCAGTCATCTGGCAGAGGGAACAGATCATTGGAGCCAGGTAGGAGAGTCGGGCCCCCAGTGGAGAGAGTGGTTTCTCAGGCTGCATTCAGCCCCCAGCCTGGAAGTTTAGAAACTGCCTGCCTGTATAATACAGGGGCTGGAATGGCAAAGTAAATTCTAGCTGCTCAGATCCTCCCATCCCTCCTTCATGAAGCAGAAAACCCAAAGATAAGTCTCCCACCCAGATTGAAATCCCAGGTTAATGGAAACAGCCTCAGGCTTGAGAATCTCCAAGAAAGGGTGTAACTGAGACAGCCAGGAATCTGAAGAGAAGAGAGGGAGGGAACCCAACAAGCCCCACCTCACCTCACCAACAAAAGCCTACTTATAGCCCAGGGGTATAGAGGCAGAAATCTGAAGTGGTCAGACTCATCCCCACCTACACATCTACATTCCTCACTGACTTCCCTGACTTAGCCATAAACTAGCCACCCAGAGGTATTCAAAGTCAAGGATCAGGCCCCAAACTCATAGCCTGAGACACTAAGAAACAGGAAGTCACAATGGGAAGGAAGGAAGCTGAAAAGGAGAAGGGGAAGGCAAGAAAGTCTATTCGAGCATACTATGCAGGGCAAGAACAACAAAACACACAGGACAATATAGACTCTCTGCCCACACCAGAGACCACAGAAGGAAACATGATCTGGTCTCAAGCCCAAATAGCATTCCTGGAGGAGCTTAAGAAAAATTTTAAAGACCAAATCAGGGAGGCAATGACCAACTTGGAAAAAGAAAATACCTCCCTAAAAAAGGAACTTCAAAAACTAACTGAAGACCATAATTCACTAAAAATTAGATACAATCAAACTGAAACTCAGAACTCTATGATGCAGCAGGAGTCAATCGAAAAAAAAAAAACAAGATGATCGAAAAATTGCAAGAAAATGTAAAATATCTCACTGGAAAAATAACTGACCTAGAGAACAGATCCAGGAGAGACAACCTAAGAATTATTGGTCTACCAGAAAGCCATGATGAGAAAAGCAGTCTAGACAACATCCTCCAAGAGATTGTCAAAGAAAACTGTCCTGAGGTCCTGGAATCAGAAGATAAAATAGCTATTGATAGAATTCACCGGACTCCTCCTGAAAGAGATCCCAAACTGAAAACTCCAAGAAATATAGTAGCCAAATTCCAGAATTACAAGATTAAAGAAAAACTTCTACAAGCAGCCAAAAAGAAGCAATTCAAATATCGAGGAACTACAGTTAGGATCACACAGGACCTAGCAGCGTCTACATTAAAAGAGCGGAGGGACTGGAATTTGATATTTCGTAGGGCAAGAGAGCTAGGACTACAACCAAGGATTAACTACCCGGCAAAACTGAGCATAATCTTTCAGGCAAGGAGATGGACGTTTAATGAAGTAAGGGACTTCCAGACTTTCCTAATGAAAAAGCCAGAGCTCAATGGAAAATTTGATCTCCAATTACAAGACTCCAGAAGAACATAAAAAGGTAAACAAGGGTAACATAGACTCACACATGCAGAAGTGCACACACCCACACCCACAAACAGAAGCTCATTACCTGGGATGCAACAAGAGCAAAATGTTCACATCCCTATATGTGGAGCTGATAACTGTCAATATTTGAAATCTCTATGATTATCATGACCTGCAAAAGGGTTATACTTAGAGGGTGTGGGTATGAATGCACGAACATGGAGTCAAAAAAAAAAAAGACTATTAAGGGTATCAATGGTACTGTAATGGGAAAAAGGAAAGGATGAGCTAGGGAAAGGTAAAATATGCCATCTGAAGAGGCATCAAAACACACTATAGAAGAAGGGAAAGTAAGAGGGAGAGGAACATCATTTAAACACTATTCTCACTGGTTCTGGTTCAAAGAAGGATCAAATTAATCAGTGAAGTTTAAGAATCTAACGTGAATAGACACATAAATTCATTAAATAGAGGAATTGGAGGGAGGGAGAGGAGCACTGTTTGAAATTTACTCTCATTGGTTTGGAATCAAACGGGGAGTAATTTACTCTGATAAGTATAAAAATTTATTGTGTCCTATAGATAGTGGGAGGGTAAGGGGGGGGTGAAAAGGAGGAGACTAAAGGGAGGGATTATAAGGGAGGGAAATAGTAGTAAGGGGAGAGGGTAGGTTAAGAAGGGGGGTCACTGGGTGGGAACACTGAGGGAGGGGGCGGTCAAAAGGGAAAACTTCAAGGAGGGGAAGGGAGAAGGAATAAACAAAAACATAAACAGGGGAGGGAATAGGATGGAAGGGAAGAGACAGATAGTCATCATTACTGTGAATGTGAATGGGATGAACTCTCCCATAAAACAGAGGCGGATAGCAGAATGGATTAAAAACCATAATCCTACAATATGCTGTCTTCAAGAAACACATTTGAAACAAAGGGATACCCACAGGGTAAAGGTAAAAGGTTGGAGTAAAATTTATTATGCCTCAGCTAAATTAAAAAAAGCAGGAGTAGCAATACTTATCTCAGATAAAGCAAAAGCAAAAATAGATCTAATTAAAAAAGATAAGGAAGGAAACTATATCCTACTAAAAGGCACCATTGAGAATGAAGCAATATCACTACTTAATTTATATGCACCAAGTGGTATAGCATCCAAATTCCTAGAGGAGAAGTTAAAGGAATTAGAGGAAGAAATAGATAGCAAAACTATACTAGTGGGGGACCTTAATCTCCCCCTCTCTGAACTCGATAAATCTAACCTCAAAATAAACAAGAAAGAAGTTAAGGAGGTGAATAGAATCTTAGAGAGACTAGATATGATGGATCTCTGGAGAAAACTGAATGGGGATAAAAAGGAATTTACTTTCTTCTCAGCAGTGCATGGCACATACTCAAAAATAGATCATGTACTAGGGCATAAAAACCTCACAATCCAGTGCAGAAAGGCAGATATAGTAAGCGCATCATTCTCAGATCATGATGCAATAAAAATTATATGCAATAAAGGGCCATGGAAAGATAGACTAAAAACTAATTGGAAACTAAACAATTTAATCCTAAAAAATTGGTGGGTCAAAGAAGAAATTATAGAAACAATCAATAATTTCATTCAAGAGAATGATAATAAGAAACAACATACCAAAATTTGTGGGATGCACTAAAGGCAGTTCTCAGGGGAAGTTTTATTTCCCTGAGTGCATACTTAATTAAAGCAGAAAGAAGGGAGGTCAATGAATTGAACATGCAATTGAAAAAGCTAGAAAAAGAACAAATTGAAAATCCCCAATTTAGTACTAAATTAGAAATATTGAAAACCAAATTAATAAACCAATATTAATAAAATAATTAATAATTAATAAAAACAAAATTAATAAAACCAATTAATAAAATTGAAATTAAGAAAACCATTGAATTAATAAATAAAACTAAGAGCTGGTTTTATGAAAAAATCAACAAAATTGATAGACCCTTAGTCAATATGATAAAAAAAGAAAGAAGAAAACCAAATTATGAGTATCAAAAATAAAAAGGGTGAATCTACCTCCAATGAAGAGGAAATCAAAAAAATAGTGAGGAATTATTTTTCCCAATTGTATGCACATAAATATGACAATCTTAGTGAAATGGATGAATATTTACAAAATCACAAATTGCCCAGATTAACTGAAGAGGAAGTGAATTACCTAAATAACCCCATCTCAGAAAAAGAAATCAAACAAGCCATCAATGAACTCCCTAGGAAAAAATCTCCAGGGCCAGATGGGTTCACTAGTGAATTCTATCAAACATTTAAAGAACAATTGATTCCAATACTCTACAAACTATTTGGGAAAATTAGTGAAGAAGGAGTCCTACCAAACTCTTTCTATGACACAAATATGGTACTGATTCCTAAATCAGGAAGAGATAAAACAGAGAAAGAAAATTATAGACCAATCTCCCTCATGAATTTAGACGCAAAAATTCTAAATAAAATATTAGCCAAAAGACTCCAACAACTTATCACAAAAATAATACACCCTGATCAGGTAGGATTCATTCCAGGAATGCAAGGATGGTTTAATATTAGGAAAACCATCAATATAATTGAGCATATCAACAACAAAACTAGCAAAAACCACATGATCATCTCAATAGATGCAGAAAAGGCTTTTGACAAAGTACAACATCCATTCCTATTAAAAACACTAGAAAGTATAGGAATAAATGGAGCCTTCCTTAAAATAGTTGCTAGCATCTATCTAAAACCATCAGCAAGTATTATATGCAATGGGGATAAACTAGAAGCCTTTCCAATAAGATCAGGAGTGAAACAAGGGTGTCCACTATCACCCCTCTTATTCAATCTGGTACTAGAAACGTTAGCAGTAGCAATTAGAGAAGAAAAAGAAATCAAAGGAATCAAATTAGGCAAAGAAGTGACCAAGCTGTCACTCTTTGCAGATGATATGATGATATACTTAGAGAATCCTAGAGAATCAAGTAAAAAATTACTTGAGACAATAAATAAATTTGGCAAAGTTGCAGGATATAAAATAAACCCACATAAATCCTCATCATTCCTGTACATCTCTAATAAAACTGAACAGCAAGAGATAGAAAGAGAAATCCCATTTAAAGTCACTGTAGACATTATAAAATATTTGGGAATCTACTTGCCAAAACAAACATAGAATCTATATGATCACAACTACAAAACACTTCTCACACAAATAAAAACAGGTCTAAATAGTTGGAAAAATATCAATTGCTCATGGCTGGGTCGAGCTAATATAATAAAAATGACAATTTTACCCAAACTAAATTATATATTTAGTGCCATTCCAATCAATTTACCAAAATACTACTTTGTAGATTTAGACAAAATAATAACAAAATTTATTTGGAAAAACAAACGGTCTAGAATATCAAGGGAATTAATGAAAAGAATGTAGGGAAGGTGGACTAGCTATGCCAGATCTTAATCTGTATTATACAGCAGCAGTCATCAAAACTGCTTGGTACTGGCAGAGGTGTAGAGTAGTGGATCAATGGAATAGATTAGGTGCAGGAGACCCAGCAGTTAATGAATATAGCAATCTATTGTTCGATAAACCCAAAGACCCCAGTTTTGGGTAAGAATGCACTATTTGACAAAAACTGCTGGGAAAACTGGAATACAGTATGGCAGAAACTGGGCATAGATCACTATCTAACACCATATACCAAAATCAAGTCTAAATGGGTGCATGATCTAGGTGTAAAGGATGATACTGTAAGCAATTTGGGAAAGCAAGGAATAGTTTACCTGACAGATCTGTGGAGAGGGGAAGATTTTAGGACCAAACAAGAATTAGAGAGCATTATAAAATGCAAAATGGATAATTTTGATTACATTAAATTGAAAAGCTTCTGCACAAACAAAGCCAATGTAACCAAGATCAAGAGGGAGGTGGGAAAGTGGGAAAGAATTTTTACAACTTGTGTCTCTGATAAAGGACTCATTTCTAAAATTTATAGAGAACTGAGCCAAATCTATATGAATACAAGTCATTCCCCAATTGAGAAATGGTCAAAGGATATGAATAGGAAGTTTTCAGAGAAAGAAATTAAAGATATCTATAAGCATATGAAGAAATGCTCTAAATCACTATTAATTAGAGAAATGCAAATCAAAACAACTCTGAGATACCACATCTCTCCAGTCAGATTGGCTAAGATGACAAAACAAGAAAGTGACAAATGCTGGAGAGGATGTGGGCAAATTGGAACGCTAATACATTGCTGGTGGAGTTGTGAACTTCTCCAACCATTCTGGAGAGCAATCTGGAATTATGCCCAAAGGATTATAAATAATTTCAGGATAATTTTTTTTTTAATTAATTTATTAGTTTAGTTTCAGTTGACAAGATTCAATTCCATAGTTCCTTGATTTTCAAATTTCCTTTACTTCCCTCCCCCCTCCCCTCATGACATCATATAGTACAGTATAGGGTCTGCAAATGCATTCATATTAAACATTATTCCAATTACAAAGACATATTGTACTAGGTGGGATGAAAGATGGTAAGGAAGAAGTACCACCAAACAATGAGAAGAACAAGATCATTTAGTTTGCTTCCATCAGGATTCAGGCTCAGTTCTTTCTAGTTATATCTCTGGATGGCACATTTCTCACTTTCTTGAGTCATTTGGGATTAACTTATATCACTGCATTGCTGAAAGGAGTCCAGTCTGTCATAGTTGGTCGTCACAGATATGGTATGTCTGTGATTGTATACAAATTTCTTCTGATTCTACTCTTCTCGCTCAGCATCAGTTTGTATAAGTCTCTCCAGGTAATTATGAAATCCGTCACCTCCTCGTTTCTTATAGCACAATAAAATTCCATTACATTCATATACCACAACTTGTTTAGCCATTCCCCAATTGATGGGCACTCCTTTAGTTTCCAATTCTTTGCAACCACAAAAAGGGCTGCTAAAAATATTTTTGTACATATGGTTCTTCCTCCCACTACTATGATCTCTTTGGGATATAACCCTAGGAGTGGTATGGCTGGGTCAAAGGGTATGAAATTATTTATAATCCTTTGGGCATAATTCCAGATTGCTCTCCAGAATGGTTGGATAAGTTCACAACTCCACCAGCAATGTATTAGCGTTCCAATTTGTCCACATCCTCTCCAGCATTTGTCACTTTCTTGTTTTTTCATCTTAGCCAATCTGACTGGAGAGATGTGGTATCTCAGAGTTGTTTTGATTTGCATTTCTCTAATTAATAGTGATTTAGAGCATTTCTTCATATGCTTATAGATATCTTTAATTTCTTTCTCTGAAAACTTCCTATTCATATCCTTTGACCATTTCTCAATTGGGGAATGACTTGTATTCATATAGATTTGGCTCAATTCTCTATAAATTTTAGAAATGAGTCCTTTATCAGAGACACAGGTTGTAAAAATTCTTTCCCAATTTCCCACCTCCCTCTTGATCTTGGTTACATTGGCTTTGTTTGTGCAGAAGCTTTTCAATTTAATGTAATCAAAATTATCCATTTTGCATTTTATAATGCTCTCTAATTCTTGTTTGGTCCTAAAATCTTCCCCTCTCCACAGGTCTGTCAGGTAAACTATTCCTTGCTTTCCCAAATTGCTTACAGTATCATCCTTTACACCTAGATCATGCACCCATTTAGACTTGATTTTGGTATATGGTGTTAGATAGTGATCTATGCCCAGTTTCTGCCATACTGTATTCCAGTTTTCCCAGCAGTTTTTGTCAAATAGTGCATTCTTATCCCAAAAACTGGGGTCTTTGGGTTTATCGAACAATAGATTGCTATATTCATTAACTGCTGGGTCTCCTGCACCTAATCTATTCCATTGATCCACTACTCTACACCTCTGCCAGTACCAAGCAGTTTTGATGACTGCTGCTGTATAATACAGATTAAGATCTGGCATAGCTAGTCCACCTTCCCTAGCATTTCTTTTCATTAATTCCCTTGATATTCTAGACCTTTTGTTTTTCCAAATAAATTTTGTTATTATTTTGTCTAACTCTACAAAGTAGTTTTTTGGTAAATTGATTGGAATGGCACTAAATATATAATTTAGTTTGGGTAAAATTGTCATTTTTATTATATTAGCTCGACCCAGCCCTGAGCAATTGATATTTTTCCAACTATTTTCCCTCTGCGAGATGACTGCGATTCGTCCTTGGTAAGTCTCCAGGCTGGGGCTTTTTCTCTCTCTGGTGTAGTCTGCTTGCCTGCTCTTAGGTCTGAGCTGTGCAGACCCCACTCGCTCTGCGCTCGACCTGTGCGGGCACTCTGGGCAACCTCCTGTGCTGGATTCTGCCACACTCTGTCTTCCACTGGGCTTCGTCACTCCGGAATCTGCTCAGATTTACCCTTTTGGACTTAGTGACAGAGGAGCTCAGCGAGGTTACTGCTTCCTTTCCGCCATCTTGGCTCCGCCCCTCGTGGGTCGATTATAAATAATTTCATACCCTTTGACCCAGCCATACCACTTCTAGGGTTATATCCCAAAGAGATCATAGTAGTGGGAGGAAGAACCATATGTACAAAAATATTTTTAGCAGCCCTTTTTGTGGTTGCAAAGAATTGGAAACTAAAGGGGTGCCCATCAATTGGGGAATGGCTAAACAAGTTGTGGTATATGAATGTAATGGAATTTTATTGTGCTATAAGAAACGAGGAGGTGACGGATTTCATAATTACCTGGAGAGACTTCTACAAACTGATGCTGAGCGAGAAGAGTAGAATCAGAAGAAATTTGTATACAATCACAGACATACCATATCTGTGACGACCAACTATGACAGACTGGACTCTTTTCAGCAATGCAGTGATATAAGTTAATCCCAAATGACTCAAGAAAGTGAGAAATGGACCATCCAGAGATATAACTAGAAAGAACTGAGCCTGAATCCTGATGGAACCAAACTAAATGATCTTGTTCTTCTCATTGTTTGGTTTTACTTCTTCCTTACCATCTTTCATCCCACCTAGTACAATATGCCTTTGTAATTGGAATAATGTTTAATATGAATGCATTTGCAGACCCTATACTGTACTATATGCTGCCATGAGGGGAGGGGGGAGGGAAGTAAAGGAAATTTGAAAATCAAGGAACTATGGAATTGAATCTTGTTAACTGAAACTAAACTAATAATTTTAAAAAAAAGAAACTAATGAGGGCAGATATAAAGGCCTTTTGCTTAAAAGTAAAGGCAAAGCTGCAGTATTCTTATTAAAGATGTAGAGGGTTAAAGCAACTCTGAGTATAACAGTGCTTTGAATTCAAGCATTTCCAAAGGCTTCTGAGAAATTCATGTTTTTAACTTTTTTCAGAAAGACTGTTACAAGGATGTTTGTTAGAAAAGGTATATCTGAACATAAGTCTCTAGAAACAGGGACTACCCCAAAGTTCATTTCTCTCACAGCTTCCTGTTAGCTAATTGTCTTCAACACAGGCATTTCATCTCAATAACTTTGGATTCTTTTGGTGGAAATGCCATTATTAAAATTTCTACTATTGAAGCCTGTGAGGGTATATATAAAGGCTTTTTGCTAAAAAAGTAAAAGCAAAGATTCAGCAGATCTGGAGGGTTATAGCAACTCTGTTTTGTACAGTTCTTTGAATTCAAGTATTTCAAAAGACTTCGGAGATATTCATGTTTTTACCTTTTTTCAGATAGACTGTTCCAAGCATGTTTCATAGAAAAGGTATATCTGAGTATAACTCTATAGAAAGGGGGATTACGCAGAAGTTCTTTTCTGTCATAACTTTCTCTTAGCTAGTTATCTTAAACACAGGCATTTCATATCAAATGCTTTGGCTTCTTTTCGTGGAAATGTCATCATTAAGTTTTCCCCCATTGAAACCAACGAGGGCAGATATAAAGGCCTTTTGCTAAAAAAGTAAAAGAAAAGATTCAGCATTCTGACTAAAGATGTCAAGGATTAAAGCAACTCTATGTCAACAGTGCTTTGAATTCAAGCATTTTAAAAGACTTCAGAGAAATGACCTTTTTTTCAGATAGACTGTTATAAGCCTGTTTTGTATATAAGGTATATCTGAGCATAACTCTCTAGAAATAGGGATTACCCAGAAAATCTTTTCTGGAACAGCTTTCTCTTCGCTAGTTGTCTTAAACACAGGCATTACATATAAAATGCTTTGGCTTCTTTTCCTGGAAATGGCAGCTTTATGTTTTCTCCCTTTGAAACCAATGATGCCAGATATAAAGGCCTTTTGCTCCAAAAGTAAAAGCAAAGCTGCAGCAGTCTCAGTAAATATGTGGAGAGTTAAAGCAACTCTGTATACCACAGTGCCTTGAATTCAAGTATTTCAAAAAACTTGTGAGAAATTCATGTTGTTATCTTATTTCAGATAGACTGTTACAAGTATTTTGGGTAGAAAAGGTATATCTGAGCATAACGTTCTAGGAACAGGTATTACCCGGAAGATCTTTTCTGTCACAGCTTTTTCTTGCCTAATTTTCTTAAACGTAGGCATTATATATCATATGCTTTGGCTCCTTTTCCTGGAAATGGAATAATTAGGTTTCTCCTCCTTTGAAACCACAGATGGCACATGCATAGGTCTTTTTATAAAAATGTAAAAGCAAAGCTTTAGCAGTCTGACTAAAGATGTGGAGGGTTATAGCAACTCTGTGTACCACAGTGGTTTGAATGCAAGTATTTCCAAAGACTTCTGAGAAATTCATACTTTTACCTTTTTTCAGATAGACTGGTGCAAGCATATTTGGTCGAAAAGCTATATCTGGGCATTACTCTCTACAAACAGGGATTATATGGAAGTTCATTTCTGTCAAAGCTTTCTCTTAGCTAGTTGTCTTAAACACAGGCATTGCATAGCAAATGCTTTGCCTTCTTTTCCTGGAAATGGCATGATTAGTTATCCCCCATTAAAACCAATGAGGGCAGATATAAAGGCCTTTTGCTACAAAAGTAAAAGCAAATCTTCAGCAGTGTGACTAAAGATGTGTAGGGTTACAGCAACTCTGTGTACCACAGTGCTTTGAATTCCAGTATTTCAAAAGACTTCTGAGAAATTCATGTTGTTACCTTTTTTCAGATAGACTGTTACAAGCATGTTTGGTAGAAAAGGTATATCTGAGTTAACTCTCTAGTAACAGGTATTACCCGGAAGATCTTTCTTTCCCAACTTTCTCTTAGCTAGTTTTCTTAAACCTAGGCGTTACATATCACAAGCTTTGGCTTCTCTTCCTGGAAATGGCATCATTAGCTTTCCCCCCGTTGAAACCAATGAGCACAGATGAAAAGGCTTTTGCTAAAAATGTAAAAGCAAAGCTGCAGCAGTCTGACTAACGATGTGGAGGGTTATAGTAACTCTGTGTACCACAGTGCTTTGAATGCAAGTATTTCAAAAGACTTCTGAGAAATTCATAGATGGACTATTGCAAGCATATTTGGTAGAAAAAAGTATATCTGGGCATAACTCTCTAGAAACAGGGATTACCCAGAAGTTCTTTTCTGTAACAGCTTTCTTTTAGCTAGTTGTCTTAAAGGCAGGCATTTCATATCAAATGTTTTGGCTTCTTTACCTGGAAATGGCATCATAAGGTTTTCTCCCATTGAAACCATTGAGGGCAGATGTAAAGGCCTTTTGCTAAAAAAGTAAAAGCTAAGCTTCAGGGGTCTGATTAAAAATGTGGATGGTTAAGCAACTCTGTGCAAAACAGTGCTTTGAATTCAAGTATTTCAAAAGACTTCTGAGAAATTCAGGTTTTTACCTATTTTCAGAAAGACTGTTAAAAGTGTGTTGGGTAGAAAAGGTATATCTGAGCATAATCTTCCAGAAACAGGGATTACCTAGGAGTTCTTTTCTATCGCAGCTTTCTCTTAGCTAGTTGTCTTAAACCCAGGCATTCCATATCAATTGTTTTGCCTTCTTTTCCTGGGAAAGCATTCATTAGGTTTTCACCCATTGAAACCAATGAGGGCAGAAATAAAGGACTTTTCCTAAAAAAGTAAAAGCAAAGCTTCAGCTTTCTCATGAAAGATGTGCAGCCTTAAAGCAACTCTGTGTACAACAGTGCTTTGAATTCAAGTATTTCAAAAGGCTTCTGAGAAATTCAGGTTTTTACCTACTTTCAGACAGACTGTTACAAGCATGTTGGGTAGAAAAGGTATATGTGAGCATAACTGTATAGAAAAATGGATTATGCGGAAGTTCTTTTCTGTCCCAGCTTTCTCTTAGTTAGTTGTCTAAAACGCAGGCATTCCATATCAAATGCTTTGGCTTCTTTTCCTGCAAATGGCATCTTTAGGTTTTCTCCCATTGAAAACAAGGAAGGAGCATATAAAGGCCTTTTCCTAAAGACTAAAACCAAAGCTTTACCTTTCTGACTAAAGATGTGCAGGGTTAAAGTAACTCCGCGTACTACAGTACTTTGAATTCAAGTATTTCTAAAGACTTCTGAGAAATTCAGGTTTTTACCTATTTTCAGATAGACTGCTACAAGCATGTTCAGTATAAAAAGTATATGTGAGGATAACACTCTAAAAGCAGTTATTATCCGGAAGTTCTTTTCTCTCACACCTTTCTCTTAGCTAGTTGTCTTCAACGTAGTCATTCCATACCAAATGCTTTGGCTTCTTTTCCTGAAAAAGGCATCATTAGGTTTTCTCCCTTTGAAACCAATGAGGGCAGATATAAAGGCCTTTTGCTAAAATAGTAACTAAGCTTGATGAGTCTCATTATAGTTGTGCAGGGTTAAAGCAACTCTCTGTACAACCTTGCTTTGAATTCAAATATTTCAAAAGAATTCTTAGAAATCATGTTTTTACCTTTTTTCAGATAGACTGTTACAAGCAAGTTGGGTAGAAAAGGTTTATCTGAGCATAATTCTCTAGAAACAGGATTATCAGAAGTTTCTTTTCTCTCACAGCTTTCTCTTAGCTAGTTGTCTTAAACGCAGGCATTCCATATCAGATGCTTTGGCTTCTTTTCCTGGAAATGGCATCATTATGTTTTCTCCCATTGAAACTGATGAGGGTAGATATAAACGCCTTTTCCTAAAAAAGTAAAAGCAAAGCTTCACCTTTCTGACTAAAGATGTGGAGGGTTGAAGGTACCCTGTGTACAACAGTGCTTTGAATCCAAGTATTTCAAAAGACTTCTGAGAAATTCAGGTTTTTACCTTTTTTCAGATAGAAAGGCATGTTTGGTACAAAAGGTATATCTGCGCATAACACTCTAGAAACAGGGATTACCAAGAAGTTCTTTTCTCTCACATCTTTCTCTTTGCTAGTTTTCTTACTCACAGGCATTCCATATGAAATGCTTTGGCTTCTTTTCCTGGAAATGGCATCATTAGGTTTTCTCCCATTGAAAACTATGAGGGCATGGGGTGGCTATGTGGCGCAGTGAGTAGAGTGCTAGCCCTGGAGTCAGAAGGACCTGAGTTCGGATCCGGCCTCAGACACTTAACACACACAAACAAAAACCTAGCCGTGTAACCTTGGGCAAGTTACTTAACCCCAATTGCCCTCCAAAAAAAAAAAAAAAAAAAACAAAACCCAATGAGGGCAGGTATAAAGGCCTTTTGCTAAAAAAGTAAAAGCAAAATTACAGCAGTCTGACTAAAGATGTGGAGGGTTAAAGCAACTCTAAGTATAATAGCGCTTTGAATTCTGAGAAATTCATGTTTTTACCTTTTTTCAGATAGACTCTTACAAGCATGTTTTTTAGAAAAGGTATATCTGAACATAAGTCTCTAGAAACAGGGATTACCTCAAAGTACATTTCTCTCACAGCTTTCTGTTAGCTAATTGAATTAAAGGCATTTCATCTCAATATCTTTGGTTTCTTTAGGTGGAAATATCATTAGTAAAATTTCTCCTATTGAAACCACTTAAGGTAGATATAAAGGCCTCTTGCTAAAAAAGTAAAAGCAAAATACAGGAGTCTGATTAAAGAACAGGAGGGTTATAGCAACTCTGTTTTCTCGAGTGCTTTGAAGTCAAGTATTTTAAAAGACTTCGGAGATATTCATGTTTTCACCGTTTTACAGATAGACTGTTACAAGCATGTTTGGTAGAAAAGGTATATCTGAGTATAACTCTCTAGAAACAGGGTTTACCTGGAAGTTATTTTCTGTTGCAGCATTCTCTTAGCTAGTTGTTTTAAACGCAGGTATTACATTTCAAATGCTTTGGCTTCTTTTCTTGGAAAGGGCATCATTAGCTTTTCCCCTATTGAAACCCATGGGGGCAGATATAGACGCCTTTCGCTAAAGAAGTAAAAGCAAAGCTTCAGCAGTCTGACTAAAGATATGGAGGTTTAAAGCAACTCTGTGTACAAGAGTGCTTTGAAGTCAAGTATTTCAAAAGACTTCTGTGAAATTCATATTTTTACCTTACTTAGATAGGCTGTTACAAGCATGTTTGTAGAAAAGGTATCTCTGAGCACAGCTATCAAGGAACAGAGATTATCCAGAAGTTCGTTTCTATCAAAGCTTTCTCTCAGCTAGTTGTCTTAAGTACAAGCATTGCATATCAAATGCTTTGCCTTCTTTTCATGGAAATGGCATGATTATGTTTTCCCCCAATGTGACCAAAGAGGGCAGATATAAAGGCCTTTTGCAAAAAAAGTAAAAGCAAAGCTACAGTAGTCTGACTAAAGATGTGGAAGGTAAAACAACTCTGTGTACAACAGTGCTTTGAATTCAAGTATTTCAAAAGACTACTGAGAAATTTAGCTTTTTACATTTTTTCAGATAGACTGTTACAAGAATATTTCGTTGAAATTGTATCTCTGAGCATAATTCTCTAGAAAGAGGGATTACACAAAAGTTCTTTTCTGTCCAGCTTTCTCTTAGCTAGTTGTCTTAAACGCAGGCAATACATTTCAAATGCTTTGGCTTCTTTTCGTGGATATGGCATGATTAAGTTTTCCCCCATTGAAACCAATGACAGCTGATATAAAGGCCTTTTGCTAAAAAAGTAAAAGGAAAGCTGAAGCAGTCTCACTAAAGATCTGGAGGGTTATAGCCACTCTGTTCGAAACAGTCCTTTGAATTCAAGTATTTCCAAAGGATTCTGAGAAATTCATGTTTTTACCTTTTTTTTCTGATAGACTGTTAAAAGAATGTTTGGTAGAAAAATATATCTGAGCATAACTCTGTAGAAACAGGGATTACTTGGAAGTTCTTTTCTGTCACAACTTTCGCTTAGCTAGTTGTCTTAAACGCAGACATTACATTTCAAATGCTTGGCTTCGTTTCACGGAAATGGTATCATTAGGTTTTCTCCCACTGTAATCCATGAGGTTAGATACAAAGGCCTTTTGCTAAAAAAAGTAAAATCAAAGCTTCAACAGTCAGACTAAAGAAGTGTAATGTGAAAGCAGCTCTGTGTACAACAGTGCTTTCAATTCAAGTATTTCAAAAGACTTCTGACAAATTTATGTTTTTACCTTTATTAGATAAACTGTTACCAGCTTGTTTGGTAAAAAAGGTATATCGAAGCATAACTCTGTAGAAATAGAGATTACCGAGAAGTTCTATTCTGTCCAGCTTTCTCTTATTAGTTGTCTTAAACACAGGCATTACATTGCAAATGCTTTGGCTACTTTTCTTGGCAACGGCATCATTAGGTTTTCCCCCATTGAAACCAATGAGGGCTGATATGAAAGCCGTTTGCTAAAAAAGTAAAAGCAAAGCTGCAGCAGTCTAACTAAAGATATGGAGGGTTAAAGCAACTCTGTTCACAACAAGTCCTTAGAATTCAAGTATTTCAAAGGACTTCTGAGAAATTCAGGTATTCACCTTTTTTTTCAGAGAGCCTCTTCTGAGCATGTTTGGTAGAGCAGGTATATCTGACCATAACTCTGTAGAAACAGGCATTACATGTAAGATCTTTTCTGGGAAAGGTTCTCTTAGTTAGTTATGTTAAACACAGCCATTTCTTCTCAATTGCTTGGTCTTCTTTTGTTGGAAATGGCATCATTAAGCTATCTCCCATTATAACCAATGGGAGCAGATATAAAGGCCTCTTGACAAAAAAGTAAAAACAAAGCTTCAGAAGTCTGACTAAAGATGTGGAGGGTTAAAGGAATTTTGTGTATAATAGTGCTTAGAATTCAAGTATTTCAAAAGATTTCTGAGAAATTAAGGTTTTCACCTTTTTTTCAGATATCCTATTCTGAGTATGTTTTGTAGAGAGGGTTAATCTGAGCATAACTTTGTGGAAACAGGGATTACCCGAAGTTCTGTTCTGTGACAGCTTTCTCTTAGTAAGTTGTCTTGAACAAAGCCATTACATCTTAATTGCTTGGTCTTCTTTTGGTGGAAATGGCATTATTAAGAGATCTCCCATTGAAACCAATGTGGGCAGATGTAAAGGCCTTTTGATAAAACAGTAAAATCAAAGCTTGAACATTCTGACTAAAGATGTGGAGGGTTAAAGGAACTCTGTGTACAACAGTGCTTAGAATTCAAGTATTTCAAAAGACTTCCGAGAAATTCATGTTTTAACCTTTTTTTCAGATAGCCTATTCTGAGCATGTTTGGTAGAGAAGGTATATCTGACCATAACTCTGTAGCAACAGGCATTACATGTAAGATCTTTTCTGAGAAAGGTTCTCTTAGCTAGTTTTCTTAAACACAGACCTTACATCTCAACTTCTTGTTCTTCTTTTATTGGAAATGGCACCATTATTTTTTCTCCCATTGAAACCAAAGAAGGCAGATATAAAGGCCTTTTGCTAAAAAGGTAAAAGCAAAGCTTCAGCAGTCTGTCTCAAGATGTGGAGGGTAAAAGGAAATGTTTGTATAACTGCTTAGAATTCTAGTACTTAAAAGTACTTCTGAGAAATTCAGGTTTTCACCTATTTTTAAGATAGCCTATTCTGAGCATGTGTAGTTGAGAAAATATATCTGACCATAACTCAGTTGAAACAGGCATTACATGTAACTCTTTTTTTTTCTGGGAAAGGTTCTTATCTAGTTTTCTTAAACACAGACATTATATCTCAACTGCTAAGTCTTCTTATTTTGGAAATGGCATCATTACTTTTTCTCCCCTTGAAAACAATGAGGGCACATAACAATGAGCAGAGAAACAAGGGACTTTTGCTATAGAAGTAAGGGCAAAGCTGCAGCAATCTAACTAAAGATGTGGAAGGATAAAGGAACACTGTGTACAACAGTGTTTAGAATTTAAGTATTTCAAAAGCCTTCTTAGAAATTCAGGTTTTCACCTTTATTTCAGATAGCCTGTTCTGAGTATGTTTAGTAGAGAAGATATATCTGACCATAACTCTGTAGAAACAGGCATCACATGTAAGTTCTTTTCTGGGAAAGGTTCTCTTATCTAGTTGTCTTAAACACAGACATTACATCTCAACTGCTTTGTCTTCTTTTGTTCGAAATGGCATTATTAGCTTTTCTTCCATTGAAACCAATGAGAGCAGATATAAAGGCCTTTTGCTAAAAAAGTAAGAGCAAAGGCTCAGCAATCTGACTAAAGATGTGGAAGGATAGAGGAACTCTGTGTATAGCAGAGCTTAGAATTCAAGTATTTCAAAAGACTTCTGAGAAATTCAGGTTTTCACCTTTTTTTCAGATAGCCTATTTTGAGCATGTTTGGTAGAAGAGGTACATCTCACCATAACTCTGTAGAAACAGGCATGACATGTAAGTACTTTTCTGGGAAAGGTTCTCTTCTCTAGATTTCTTAAACACAGATATTACTTCTCAATTGCTTGGTGTTCTTTTGCTGGAAAAGGCAGCATTTGCTTTTTGACCATTGAAAGAAATGAAGGCATATATAAAGGCCTTTTGTTAAAAAGGTAAAAGCAAAGCTGCAGCAGTCTGACTAGAGATATGAGGGGTTATAGCAACTCTGTTTATAACAGTGCTTTGAATTCAAGCATTTCCAAAGGGTTCTCAGAAATTCATGTTTTTACCTTTTTTCAGATAGACTTTTACAATACTGTTTGGTAGAAAAGGTATATCTGAGGGATTACGGGGAAGATCTTTTCTTTACAACTTTCCCTTATCTAGTTGTTTTTAACTCAGGCATTATATTTCAAATGCTTTAGCTTTGATTCCTGGAAATGGCGTCATTAGGTTTTTCCCCATTAAAACCAATAAGGGCAGATATAAAGGCCTTTTGCTAAAAAAGTAAAAGCAAAGCTTCAGCAGTCTGTCTAAATATGTGGAGGGTTAAAGCAACTCTGTGTACAACAGTGATTTGCATTCAAGTATTTCCAGAGACTTCTGAGAAATTCAGGTTTTCACCTTTTTTCAGATAGAGTCTTACAATCATGTTTGTTAGAAAATGTATATCTGAACACGAGTCTCTAGGGACAGGGATTACCCCAAAGTTCATTTCTCTCACAGCTTTATGTCAGCTAATTGTCTTAAACACAGGCATTTCATCTCAATATCTTCGACTTCTTTTGGTGGAAATACTGTTATTAAAATTTCTCCTATTGAACCAGTGAGGGTACATATAAAGGCCTTTTCCTAAAAAAGTAAAGGCAAAGGTTCAGCAGTCTGATTAAAGATGTGGAGGGTTAAAGGAACTATGTGTACAGCAGTACTTACAATTCTAGTATTTCAAAGGACTTCTGAGAAATTCAGGTTTTCACCTTTTTTTTCAGATAGCCTATTCGGAGCATGTCTGGTAGTGTAGGTATATCTGACCATAACTCTGTAGAAACAGGCATTACATGTAAGTTCTTTTCTGGGAAAGGTTCTCTGAGCTAGATGTCTTAAACACAGCCATTACATCTCAATTGCTTGATCTTCTTTTGGTGGAAATGGCATAATTAAGATATCACCCATTGAAACCAATGTGGGCAGATATAAAGGCCTTTTGATAAAACAGTAAAATCAAAGCTTCAGCAGTCTCACTCAAGATGGGGAGGGTTAAAGGAAGTCTGTGTACAACAGTGCTTAGAATTCAAATATTTAAAAAGACTTCTGAGAAATTCAGGTTTTCACCTTTTTTTCAGATAGCCTATTCTGAGCATGTTTGCAAGAGAAGTATATCTGACCATAACTCTGTAGAAACAGGCATTACGTGTAAGATCTTTTCTGTGAAAAGTTCTCTTAGCTAGTTATCTTAAAGAAAGCCATTACTTCTCAATTGCTTGGTCTTCTTTTTTTGGAAATGGCATCAATAGTTTTTCTCCCATTGAAACTAAAGAGTGTAGATAGAAAGGCCTTTTGCTTAAAAAGTAAAAGCAAAGATTCAGCACTCTGACTAAAGATGTGGTGGGTGCAAGCAACTCTGTGTATAACAGTGCTCTGAATTCAAGCATTTTAAAAGGCTTCTGAGAAATTCATGTTTTTGCCTTTTTCCAGATACACTGTTACAAGCATGTTTGATAGAAAAGGTATATCTGAGCATAACTCTCTAATAACATGCATTACACAGAAGTTCTTTTCTGTCATAGCTTGCCCTTAGCTAGTTGTCTTGAACGCAGGCATTACATTTCAAATGCTTTAGCTTCTTTTCTTGGCAATGGCATCTTTTCCTTTTCCCCCACTGAAACCAATGAGGGCAGATATAAAGGCCTTTTGCTAAAAAAGTAAAAGCAAAGCTTCTGTAGTCTGACTAAAGATGTGGAGGGTTAAAGCAACTCTCTGTACAAAAATGCTTTGAATTCAAGTATTTCAAAAGACTTTTGAGAAATTTATGTTTTTTGAATTTTTCAGGTAGAGTGTTACAATCATGTTTGGTAGAAAAGGTATATCTGAGCATAACTCTCGAAACACAAGGATTATCCGGAAGTTCGTTTCTGTCAAAGCTTTCTCTTAGCTAGTTGTCTTAAACGTCTGCATTCTATGTCACATGCTTTGGCTTCTTTTCCTGGAAATGGCATCATTAGGTTTCCCCCCATTGAAACCAATGAGCACAGATAAAAAGTACTTTTGCTAAAAATGTAAAATCAAAGCTTCAGCAGTTTGACTAAAGATGTGGATGGTTATAGCAACTCTGTATACCACAGTGCTTTGAATGCAAGTATTTCAAAAGGCTTCTTAGAAATTCATATTTTTACCTTTTTCTGACAGGTTATTACAAGCATGTTTGGTAGAAAAGATATATCTGAGCATAACTCTCTAGGAACAGGGATTACCTGGAAATTCTTTTCTGTCCAGTTTTCTCTTAGCTAGTTTTCTTAAACACGGGCATTAAATTTCAAATGCTTTGGTTTTTTTCGTGGAAATGTCATCATTAAGTTTTTCCCCATTGAAACCAACGAGGGCAGATATAAAGGCCTTTTGCTAAAAAAGTAAAAGAAAAGATTCAGCATTGGGACTAAAGATGTCAAGTATTAAAGCAACTCTATGTCAACAGTGCTTTGAATTCACATATTTTAAAAGACTTCAGGGGGGGGCGGAGCCAAGATGGCGGAGTAGAAACAGCTCGTCCAAGCCTCTCTGCCCCCAGATTCTCCACAAACTATGTAAAAAACGACTCTGAAAATCTTCTGGAGCCCCAGCACCCACAGAACGACACAGAGAAGCTAACCTCCCGCTGAGGACAGCCCAGCACCCTGCAGGAAGGACCAGCGCAGTGGTCTGGGAGCCGGCAGCGCGCAGAGCACAGGAGCCGAGCCGAGCCCAGGTCCACGTGAGCCGAGGTTTTAGCCCCAGGGCGGCAGGGCCAGCAGCCGGCTGGAGGAACCCCAGAACACCAGGAACTGTGGAGACTCCAGAATTATCAACATAGACTTGCCTAGGACAAAGTAAGAGGTTAGTGTCCTATGGACTTTGGGACCTGTATTTGGGGAATGCGTCAGCTCCCTCCCCTGGGGGCTAGAAGCCGCTGAGGAGACACGCCATTTTGTAGTTTTCAGAGGCATTTCCGGCTCCCAGCCTACAAATCGTGGGGAGATCCAGCGATCAGTCTTGGGGGGTAATCGCTCTTGCTTTAACCTCCCTGGATCTGGATTGTGATCTAGGGTGGAAGTTGTGGGTGGGTTTACAGCTTGCCAGAAACGGAAGTTGCCCCCCACACGTTCGGGACGAAAATTCCTCTATCTGGCCTTAAAGCCATAGTGTGGCAACAAGCCCAAAAGTCAAGCAATTAAGTGGCAACATGCCAAGGCAAAGGAAACAGAAAAATGCAACCCTAGACTCCTATTTTGGGGGCATAGAGCGGGAAAAGGACTGTGAGGTCAGAAGTCCTGCTCCAAAAGCCCCAGGGGAAAACATGAGCGGGTTGCAGGCCATAGAGGACCTTAAGAAGGACTTTAAAAATCAAATAAGAGAAGTGGAGGAAAAATTAGAAAGAGAAATGAGAAGGATGCAGGAAAAGTATGAAATGAGGGTCAACAGCCTGACTGAGGAAAACAACACCTTAAAAAATAGACTAACTCAAATGGCTAAGGAGGCCCAAAAGGGCAATGAGGAGAAGAATGCCTTAAAAAGTCGAATTTGCCAGATGGAAAAAGAATCTCAAAAGTTCACTGAGGAGATTCATTCCTTCAGAGTTAGACTGGAGCAAATGGAAGCTAGTGACTTTATGAGAAATCAAGAGGCTGTTAAGCAGATCCAAACAAATGAAAGATTAGAAGGCAATGTGAAATATCTCATGGGAAAAACCACTGACCTGGAAAATAGATCCAGGAGAGACAATTTAAAAATTATTGGACTACCTGAAAGCCATGATCAAAGAAAGAACCTAGAAATCACCCTTCAAGAAATTCTCAAGGAAAACTGCCCTGATGTTTTAGATCCAGAGGGCAAAATAGAGGTTGAAAGAATCCACCGATCACCTCCTGAAAAAGATCCCAAAAAGAAAACTCCCAGAAATATTATAGCCAGGTTCCAGAATCCCCAGATCAAGGAGAAAATACTACAAGCAGCCAGGAAGAAACAATTTCAATATTGTGGAAACACAATCAGAATAGCCCAGGACCTGGCAGCTTCTACACTGAGGGATCGAAGGGCATGGAATATGATATTCCAGAGGGCAAAAGACCTGGGAATGAACCCAAGGGTTACCTACCCAGCAAAACTGAGTATTTTGTTTCAGGGGAAAATATGGTCATTCAGTGGAATAGAGGACTTTCAAGCATTCTTGAGGAAAAAACCAGAGTTGAATAGAAAATTTGACATCCAGATGCAAGAAGTAAGAGATGCCTGAGAAGGTAATCAGGGAAAAGAAATCAAAAGGAACTTATCAAAGTTGAACTATTTACATTCCTATATGGAAAAGCAATATCTGTGACTGATGATATCTTTCCCACTATGAAAATAATGGAAGAAGGGGGTGTGGTCATACGAATACATATGTGAATGTGTGTGTATATGGTTACAGTTATATATGGATAGAGGGCATAGGTTGATTTTGTTGGGAAGGGAGAGTACTCAAGGGATGAAATTATGAGGTGAGAGAGGAAAGTGGCAAGAGGAGATGGGGAGAGACATGGTAGGGTAAACTATCTCATGTAGGGGAAGTGGGTGCAAAGGAGGGGGAGAATAAGGAAGGCTAAAAAGGCAAAACCACATTCACATTGAATTTGGTTCAGGGAGAAAATGACATACATACTAAATGGGATATCTCAACCTGCAGCAGGATAGGGGGAAGGGGGATGAGAGGAGGGATGATGGATGGGAGGGCATCCTTGGGGTGAGGGGAGGTTGGAAGTACCCACTATAGAAGAGGGACAGGATCATGTAGGGAATGGACCAGGTGGGGGTGGGATGAGTGGGAGGGAATTATAAGCAGCCTTGAACAATATATCTACTATGATAATGTTTTGCATAGCTAGACATGTACAACATATACTGAATTACTTATATCCCAAGAAGGAATGGGTGACAAGGGAGGAAGGAAATGGATCTGAAATTCGAGGTCGTAACATTAAATGTTTCAAATATATATATAAATACTATTATTAATACTCTTTTGCCTATAATTGGGAGATAAGATGTGCAGGCATTGGGACACAAAGATTCATCTTCCTCTAATGGAAAAGTCAATGGGGGTATGGGAGAAGGTATGGGAGAGAGCAGATTGGAGGAAGCGATATCTTGTGGGACTGCTATTCTGGGAGGTTGGGTAGGGGAATAATGGGGGGAAAATGACTGTAACTCAAAATCTGGCGGAAATGAATGATGTAAAACAGAAGTTAATAAAGTATTTGTTATAGTAAAAAAAAAAAAAAAAGACTTCAGAGAAATGACCTTTTTTCAGATAGACTGTTACAAGCCTGTTTGGTAGAAAAGGTATATCTGAGCATAACTCGCTAGAAATACGGATTACCCAGAAATTCTTTTCTGGAACAGCATTCTCTTACTAGTTGTCTTAAACTCATATGAAATGCTTTGGCTTCTTTTCCTGGAAATGGCACCTTTATGTTTTCTCCCTTTGAAACCAATGATGCCAGATATAAAGGCCTTTTGCTAAAAAAGTAAAAGCAAAGCTGCAGCAGTCTCAGTAAATATGTGGAGGGTTAAAGCAACTCTGTGTACAGCAGTGCCTTGAATTCAAGTATTTCAAAAGACTACTGAGAAATTTAGGTATTTACGTTTTTTCAGATAGAGTGGTACAAGAATGTTGCGTAAGAAAGGTATATCTGGGCATAACTCTCTAGAAACAGCGATTATCCGGAAGTTCGTTTCCATCAAAGCTTTCTCTTAGCTAGTTGTCTTAAATGCAGTAATTACAGGGGGCGGAGCCAAGATGGCAGTGTTGAAACAGCTCTTCCAAGCCACTCTGCCCTCAGATTCCCCCCAAACTATGTAAAAGAGGACTCTGAACAACTTCTGGAACCCCAGCACCCACAGAATGACACAGAGAAGATAACCTCCCGCTGAGGACAGCCCAGCAGCCCTGCAGGAAGGACAAGCGTAGCAGTCTGGGACCTGGCAGCGCACAGTGTGCAGAGCGTGGGAAGCCGACCTCGGCAAGCCGAGCCGAGCGGATCCCAGGTCCGAGTGAACCGAGGTTATAGCCCCAGGGTGGCAGGGCTAGCAGCCGGCTGGAGGAACCCCAGAACACCAGGAGCTGTGGTGACTCCAGAATTATCAACATAGACATGACTAGGAAAAAGTAAGAGGTTAGTGTCCTATGGACTTTGGGTCCTGTATTTAGGGAATGCGTCGGCTCCCTCACCTGGGGGCTAGAAGCCACTGAGGAGACACTCCATTGTGTAGTTTTCAGAAGCAGCTCCAGCTCCCAGCCTGCAATTAATTGTAGGGAGATCCAGTGATCAGTAGTGGGGAGGTAATCGCCCTTGCTTTAACCTCCCTGGATCTGGATTGTGATCTAGGGTGGAAGTCTTGGGTGGGTTTACAGCTTGACAGAAACAGAAGTTGCCCCCCACACGTTCAGGACGAAAATTCCTCTATCTGGCCTTAAAGCCATAGTGTGGCAACAAGCCCAAAAGTCAAGTAATTAATTGGCAACATGCCAAGGCAAAGGAAACAGAAAAATGCAACCCTAGACTCCTATTTTGGGGGCATAGAGCGGGAAAAGGACTGTGAGGTCAGAAGTCCTGCTCCAAAAGCCCCAGGGGAAAACATGAGCGGTTTGCAGGCCATAGAGGACCTTAAGAAGGACTTTAAAAATCAAATAAGAGAAGTGGAGGGAAAATTGGAAAGAGAAATGAGAAGGACGCAGGAAAAGTATGAAATGAGGGTCAACAGCCTGACTGAGGAAAACAACACCTTAAAAAATAGACTAACTCAAATGGCAAAGGAGGCCCAAAAGGGCAATGAGGAGAAGAATGCCTTAAAAAGTCGAATTTGCCAGATGGAACAAGAATCTCAGAAGTTCACTGAGGAGATTCATTCCTTCAGAGTTAGACTGGAGCAAATGGAAGCTAATGACTTTATGAGAAATCAAGCGATATCTTTTGGGACTACTATTCTAGGAGGTTGGCTAGGGGAATAATGGGGGAAAATGATTGTAACTCAAAATCTGGCAGAAATGAATGATGTAAAACAAAAGTTAATAAAGCATTTGATTAAAAAAAATAAAAATAAATGCAGTCATCACATATCACATGTTTGGCTTCTTTTCCTGGAAATGGCATCATTAGGTTTCCCCACATTGAAACCCATGAGCATAGTTAAAAAAGCCTTTTGCAAATAAGGTAAAAGTAAAGCTTCAGCAGTTGGAATAAAAATGTGGAGGGTTATAGCAACTCTGTGTACCACAGTGCTTTGAATTCAAGTATTTCAAAAGACTTCTGAGAAATTCTTGTTTTTATTTTTTTTCAGATAGACTGTTATAAGTATGTTTGGTAGAAAAGGTATATCTGAGCATAACTCTCTAGGAACAGGGATTACCCAGAAATTCTTTTCTGTCCAGCTTTCTCTTAGGTAGTTTTCTTATACCCCAGCATTACATTTCAAATGCTTTGGCTTCTTTTCTTGGAAATGGCATCATTAGGTTTCCCCCATTGAAACCAATTAGGGTAGATATAAAGAATTTTGCTAAAAAAGTTGATGCAAAGCTGCAGAAGTCAGGCTAAAGATGTGGAGGGTTAAAGCAACTCTGTGTAAAACAGTGCTTTGAATTCAAGTTTTTCAAAAGACTTCTGAGACATTCATGATTTTACTTTTTTTTTTAATAGATTGTTACAAGCATGTTTGGGAGAAAAGGTATATCTAAGCATACCTCTCTTGCAACAGGCATTACCCGGACTTTCTTTTCGGTCACTGCTTTCTCTTAGCCAGTTGCCTTAAAGGAAGACATTACATATCACATGCTTTCCTACTTTTCTTCGAAATGGCATCATTATGTTTTCTGCCACTGAAACCAAGAGGGGCAGATATAAAGGCCTTTTGCTGAAAAAGTAAAAGTAAAGTTGCAGCAGTCTGACTAAAGATGTGGAGAATTAAATCAACACTGTGTACAACAGTGCTTTGAATTCAAGTATTTCAAAAGACTTCTGAGAAATTTAGGTTTTTACCTTTTTACAGATAGACTGTTGCAAGCATGTTTCGTAGAAAAGGTATATCTGAGCATAACTCTCTAGAAACCTGGATTACCCGGAAGTTCTTTTCTGTCACAGCTTTCTCTTATCTAATTTTCTTAAACCCTGACGCTACATTTCAAATGCTTTGGCTTCTTTTTTTGGAAATGGCATCATTAGGTTTTACCCCATTGAAACAAATGAGGGCAGATATAAAGGACTTTTGCTAAAAAAGTAAAAGCAAAGCTCCAGCTTTCTGACTATAAATTTGGAGGGTTTTGAATTCAAGTATTTCAAAAGACTTCTGAGAAATTCAGACTTTTACCTTTTTTCAGATAGACTGTTACAAGCATGTTGGGTAGAAAAGGTATATCTGAGCATAACTCTCTAGAAACAAGAATTACAAGTTGAGATGTGATGGCTGTGTGTAAGACAACTCACTAAGAGAAAGCTGTCAAAGAAAAGAACTTCTGGTAATACCTGTTTCCACAGTGTTATGCTCAGATATACACTCTCTACTAAATATGGTCAGAATAGGCTATCTGAAAAAAAGGTGAAAACCTGAATTTCTCAGAAGTCTTTTGAAATACTTGAATTCTAAGAAATGTTCTACACAGAGCTCCTTTAACCCTCCAAATCTTTAGTCAGACTGCGGAAGCTTTGGTTTTACTTTTTTAGAAGAAGGCATTTAGATCTGCCCTCATTGGTTTCAATGGCAGAAAAACCTAATGATGCCATTTCCATGAAACAGAAGCCAAAGCACTTCATATGTAATGCCTGCCTTTAAGAAAACTAGGTAAGGGAAAGCTGTGACATAAAAGAACTTCTGGGTAATGCATGTTTCTAGAGAGTTATGCTCAGATATACCTTTTCTATGAAACATGCTTGTAACAGTCTATCTGAAAAAGGTAAAAACATAAATTTCTCAGAAGTCTTTTCAAATAATTGAATTCAAAGCACTGTTGTACACAGAGTTGCTTTAAACCTCCACATCTTTAGTGAGACTGCTGAAGCTTTGCTTTTACTTTTTTAGCAAAAGGTTTTTATATTTGCACTCATTGGTTTCAACGGGAGAAAACCTAATGATGCCATTTCCAGTTTCCATTTCCATTTCCAAATGCCAAAGCATTTGATATAGAATGCCTGCATTTACGACAACTAGCTAAGACAGAGCTGTGACAGCAAAGATGTCCCGGGTAATCCCTGTCTCTAGAGAGTTATGCTCAGATATACCTTTACTACCGAACATGCTTGTAACAGTCTATCTGAAAAAAGGTACAAACCTGAATTTCTCAGAAGTCTTTTGAAATACTTGAATTCAAAGCACTGTTCTACAAAGAGTTGCTTTAACCCTCCACATTTTTAGTCAAACTGCTGAAGCTTTCTTTTACTTTTTTAGCAAAAGTCCTTTATATCGGCCATCAATGGTTTCAAGTGCAGAAAACCTAATACTGACATTTCAACGAAACGAAGCCAAAACCTGTGATATGTAATGCCTGCGTTTAAGACAACTAGCTAAGAGAAAGCTGGACAGAAAAGAACTTCTGGGTTATCCCTGTTCCTAGAGAGTTATGCTGAGATATACCTTCTCTAGCAAACATGCTTGTAACAGTCTATCTGAAAGAAGTTCAAAACATGAATTTATCAGAAGAATTTTGAAATACTTGAATTCAAAGCACTGTTGTACAGAGTTGCTTTTGCCCTCCACATCTTTACTCAGAGTGCTTAAGCTTTGCTTTTACTTTTTTAACAAAAGGCCTTTGTATCTGCCCTCATTGGCTTCAATGGGAGAAAACCTAATGATGCCATTTCCATGAAAAGAAGCCAAAGCCTATGATATGTAATGCCTGCGTTGAAGACAAATAACAAAGAGAAAGTTGGACAGAAAAGAACTTCTGGGTAATCCCTGTTCCTAGTGAGTTATGCTCAGATATACCTTTTCTACCAAAAATGCTTGTAACAGTCTATCTGAAAAAAGGTAAAAACATGAATTTCTCAGAAGTCTTTTGAAATACTTGAATTCAACTCACTGTTGTACACAGAGTTGCTTTCACCCTCCACATCTTTAGTAAGACTGCTGAAGCTTTGCTTTTACTTTTTTAGCAAAAGGCCTTTATATCTACCCTCATTGGATTCAATTGGAGAAAACATAATTATGCTATTTCCAGGAAAAGGAGCCAAAGCATTTTAAAAGTAATGCCTGCAGTTAAGACAACTAGGTAAGAGAAAGCTGGACAGGAAAGAATTTTCGGGTGATCCCTGTTCCTAGAGAGTTATGTTCATATACACCTTTTCTACCAAAAAGGCTGGTAACATTCTATCTGAAAAAAGGTTATAACCTGAATTAGTCAGAAGAATTTTTAAATACTTGAATTCAAAGCACTGTTGTACACAGAGTTGCTTTTGCCCTCCACATCTTTACTCAGAGTGCTTAAGCTTTGCTTTTACTTTTTTGGCAACAGGCCTTTGTATCTGCACTCATTGATTTCAATGGGAGAAAACCTAATGATGCCATTTCCACGAAAAGAAGCCAAAGCCTGTGATATGTAATGCTTGCGTTGAAGACAACTAACTAAGAGAAAGGTGGACAGAAAACATCTTCCAGGTAATCCCTTTTCCTAGATAGTTATGCTCAGATATACATTTTCTACCAAACATGCTTGTAACAGTCTATCTGAAAAAGGTCAAAACACAATTTTCTCAGAAGTCTTTTGAAATACTTTAATTCAAAGCACTGTTGTACCAGAGTTCCTTTTGCCCTCCACAACTTTATTCAGACAGCAGAAGTTTTGCTTTTACTTTTTTAGGAAAAACCTAGTTATGCCATTTCCAGGAAAAGAAGCCAAAGCACTTGAAATGTAATGCCTGCAGTTAAGAAAACTAGCTAAGAGAAAGCTGGGCAGGAAATAACTTTCGGGTAATCCCTGTTCCTAGAGCGTTATGCCCAGATATACCTTTTCTACCAAATATTCTTGTAACAATCTATCTGAAAAAAGGTAAAAGCTAAATTTCTCAGAATTCTTTTGAAATACTTGAATCAAAGAACTGTTGTACACAGAGTTGCTTTTTTTACCCACCAAATCTTTAATCAGACTGCTGAAGCTTTGCTTTCACATTTTTACCAAAAGGCCTTTACATGTACCCTCGATGGTTTCAATGGGGAAAACCATATGATGCCATTTCCAGGAAAAGAAGCCAAAGCATTTGAAATTTAATGCTTGGTATTAAGATAACTAGCTAAGAGAAAGCTGTGACAGAAAAGAACTTCTGAGTAATCCATGGTTCTAGAGAATTTTGCTCAGATATACCTTTTCTACTAGACATGCTTGTAACAGTGTATCTGAAAAAAGGTCAAAACATGAATTTATAAGAAGTCTTTTTAAGCAATTGAATTCAAAGCACTGTTGTACACAGAATTCCTTTTCCCCTACACATTGTTAGTCAGACTGTGTAAGCTTTGCTTCTACTTTTTTGGCAAAAGGCCTTTGTGTCTGCCCTCATTGATTTCAAAGGGAGAAAATGTAATGATGCCATTTCTAAGAAATGACACCAAAGCATTTGAAATGTAATGCCTGCAGTTAAGACAACTAGCTAAGAGAAAGCTGGGAGAGAAAAGAACATCTGGGTAATCCCTATTTCTAGAGAGTGATGCTCAGATATACCTTTTCTACCAAACATGCTTTTACCAGTCTATCTGAAAAAAGGTCAAAACATGAATTTCTCAGAAGTCTTTTGAAATACTTGAATTTGAAGCACTGTTGTACACAGAGTTGCTTTCACCATCCACATCTTTAGTCAGACTGCTGAAGCTTTCGTTTACTTTTTTAGCAAAAGGCCTTTATATCTGCCCTCATTAGTTTCAATTGGAGAAAAATTAATGATGCCATTTCTAAGAAAAGACGCCAAAGCATTTGAAATGTAATGCCTGCAGTCAAGACAACTAGCTAAGAGAAAGCTGGGACTGAAAAGAACTTCCAGGTAATCTGTGTTTCCAGAGAGTTTTGCTCAGATATACCTTTTCTACCAAAGATACTTGTAACAGTATATCTGAAAAAAGGTCAAAACATGAATTTATAAGAAGTCTTTTGAAAAAATTGAATTCAAAGCACTGTTGTACACAGAGTTGCTTTTGCCCTCCTCATCTTTAGTCAGACTGCGTAAGCTTTGTTTTTACTTTTTTGGCAACAGGTCTTTGTATTTGCCCTCATTGATTTCAATGGGAGAAAACGTAATGATGCCATTTCCACAATAGGAAGCCAAAGCCTATGATATATAATGCCTGCGTTGAAGACTACTAACTAAGTGAAAAGGGGACAGAAAAGAACTTCCGGGTATTCCCTGTTCCTAGAGAGTTATGCTCAGATATACCTTTTCTACCAAACATGCTTGTAACAGTCTGTCTGAAAAAAGGTCAAAACCTGAATTTATAAGAAGTCTTTTGAAATACTTGAATTCAAAGAACTTTTGTACACAGAAGTGTGTAACCCTCCACATCTTTAGTTAGCCTGCTGAAGCTTTCCTTTTACATTTTTAGCAAAAGGCCTTTTTATCTGCCCTCATTGGTTTCAATGGGAGAAAACCTAATGATGACATTTCAACGAAAAGAAGCCAAAACCTGTGATATGTAATGCTTACGTTGAAGACAACTACTTAAGAGAAAGGTGGACAGAAAACAACTTCCAGGTAATCCCTTTTCCTAGATAGTTATGCTCAGATAAACCTTTTCTACCAAATATGCTTGTAACAGTCTATCTGAAAAAAAGGTCAGAACCTGAATTTCTCTGAAGTCTTTTCAAATACTTGAATTCAAAGCACTGTTGACACAGAGTTTCTTTTGCCCTCCACATCATTAGTCTGACTGCTGAAGCTTTGCTTTTACTTTTTTATCAAAAGGCCTTTATATCTGCTCACATTGTTTTCAGTGTGCAATATCTAAATGATGCCATCTCCACCAAAAGAAGACCAAACCATTGAGATGTAATGGTTGTGTTTAAGACAATTCGCTAAGAAAAAGCTCTCCTAGAAAAGAACTTCTGGTAATCCCTGTTTCCACACCATCTCTACGAAACATGCTCAGAATAGGCTATCTGAAAAAAAGGTCAACACCTGAATTTCTCAGAAGTCTTTTGAATTACGTGAATTCTAAGCACTATTGTACACAAAGTTCCTTTAACCCTCCACATCTTCAGTTAGGCTACTGAAGCTTTGCTTTTACTGTTTTAGCAAAAGGCCTTTATGTCAACCCCCAATGGTTTCAATGGGAGAAAACTTAATGATGCCATTTGAAACAAAAGAAACCAAGCATTTGAGATGTAATGGCTGTGTTTAAGACATCTAGCTAAGAGAATGTTTCCCAGCAAAGAAAATATATGGAATGCCTGTTTTTACAGAGTTATGGTCAGATACACCTTCTCTACCAAACATGCTCAGAATAGGCTATCTAAAAAGAAAGGTGAAAATGCGAATTTCTCAGAAGTCCTTTGAAATACTAGAATTGAAAACACTGTTGTACACACAGTTCTTTTAACCCTCCACATCTTTCCTCAGGCTGCTGAAACTTTCCTTTTACTCTTTTAGCAACAGGGCTTTATACCTGCCTACATTGGTGTCTAAGGGAGAAAACCTAAAGATGCCATTTAAAACAAAAGAAGACCAAACAAGTGAAATTTAATGGCTGTGTTTAAGACCTCTTGCTAAGAGAACCATTCACAGAAAAGAATTTACATGTAATGCGTGTTTCTACAGAGTTATGGTCAGATATACCTTCTCTACCAAACACGCTCAGAATAGGCTATCTGAAAAAAAGGTGAAAACCTGAATTTCTCAGAAGTCTTTGGAAATATTTGAATTCTAAGCACTGTTGTACACAGACTTCCTTTAAGTCTCCCCATCTTCCATCATACTGCTGAAGCTTTGCTTTTACTTTTTTATCACAAGGCCTTTATATCTGCTCACATTGATTTCAATGCGAGATAGCTTAATGATGCCATTTACAATAAAAGAAGACCAAGAATTTGAGATATAATGGCTGTGCTTAAGACATCTAGCTCAGAGAAACTTTCATAGAAAAGAACTTACATGTAATCCTTGTTTCTACAGAGTTATGGTCAGATATTCCTTCTCTAGCAAACATGCTCAGAATAGGCACTCTGTATAAAAGGTGAAAACCTGAATTTCTCAGAAGTCTTTGGAAATACTTGAATTCTAAGCACTGTTGTACACACAGTTCCTTTAACCCTCCACATTTTGAGTCAGACGGTTGAAGCTTTGCTTTTACTGTTTTAGCAAAAGGCCTTTATATCTGCCCAAATTCGTTTCAATGGGAGAATTCTTAATAATGCCATTTCCACCAATAGAAGACTAAGCAATTATGGTGTAATGGCTGTGTTTAAGACAACTGACTAAGAGAATGCTGTCACAGGAAAGAATTTACATGTAATGCTTTTTTCTACAGAGTTATGGTCAGATATACCTTCTATACCAAACATGCTCAGACTAGGCTATCTGAAAGAAAAGGGGAAAAACTGAATTAATCAGAAGTCTTTTGAAATAGTTGAATACTAAGCACTGTTCTACACAGAGTTCCTTTAAACCTCCACAACTTGAGTCAGACTAATGAAGCTTTGTTTTAACTGTTTTAGCAAAAAACCTTTGGATGTGCCCTCATTGGTTTCAATGTGAGGTAACATAATGATTCCATTTAAAACAAAAGAAGACCAAGCAATTTAGAAGTAATGGCTGTGTTTAAGACATCTAGCTCAGAGACCTTTTCTTAGAAAAGATCTTACATGTAATGCCTGGTTCTACAGAGTTATGGTCAGATATACCATCTCTACCAAACAGGCTCAGAATAGGCTATCTGAAAAAAAAGGTGAAAACGTGAATTTCTCAGAAGTCCTTTGAAATACTAGAATTCAAAACACTGTTGTACACACATTTCCTTTTAACCCTGCACATCTTTACTCAGACAACAGAAGCTTTACTTTAACTCTTTTAGCAACTGAGCTTTATACCTGCCTACATTGGTGTCTATGGGTGAAACCCTAATGATGCCATTTCAAACAAAAGAAGAGCAAGCAATCGAGATGTAATGGCTGTGTTTAAGACCTCTTGCTAAGAGAATCATTCCTAGTAAAGCAGTAACATGTAATGCCTGATTCTACAGAGTTATGGTCAGCTATACCTTTTCTACCAAACATGCTCAGATTAGGGTATATGGAAAAAATGGTAAAAACCAGAATTTCTCAGGAGTACTTTGAAATAATAGAATTCTAAGCACTGTTGTACACACAGTTACTTTAACCCTCCACATCTACTGTCAGACTGCTGAAGCTTTGCTTTTAATTTTTTATCAAAAGGCCTTTATGTCTGCCAACTTTGGTTTCAATGGGAGATAGCTTAATGATGCCATTTCCAACAAAAGAAGTCCAAGCAACTGATAAGTAATGGCTGTGTTTAAGACATCTAGCTCAGAGAACTTTGCATAGGAAAGTTCTTACATGTAATGCCTGTTTTTACAGAGTTATGGTCAGATATACCTTCTCTACCAAACATGCTTAGAGTAGGCAATCTGAATAAAAGATGAAAACCTGAATTTCTCAGAAGTCTTTTGAAATACTTGTATTCTAAGCACTGTTGTACACAGACTTCCTTTACCCCTCCACATCTTGAGTCAGACTACTGAAGCTTTGTTTTCACTTTTTTATCAAAAGGCCTTTATATCTACTCACATTATATTCAGTGGGCGATATCTAAATGATGAAATCTTCACCAAAAGAAGAGCAAGCCATTGATATGTAATTGTTGTGTTTAAGACAACTCGCTAAGAGAAAGCTCTCCCAGAAAAGAATTTCTGGTAATCCCTGTTTCCACACCATCTCTACTAAACATGCTCATAATAGGCTATCTGAAAAAAAGGTCAACACCTGAATTTCTCAGAAGTCTTTTAAAATACTTTAATACTAAGCATTATTGTACACAAAGTTCCTTTAACCCTCCACATCTTCCATCAGGCTGCTGAAGCTTTGCTTTTACAGCTTTAGCAAAGGGCCTTTATATCTGCCCATATTGGTTTCAATGGGAGATAGCTTAATGATGCCATTTCAAACAAAAGAAGACCAAGCATTTGAGATATAATGTCATTGTTTAAGATATCTACCTAAGAGAGCCTTTCCCAGCAAAGATCGTACATGTAACGCCTGTTTCTACAGAATTATGGTCAGATATACCTTCTCTACCAAACATGCTCAGAATAAGCTATCTGAAAAAAAGGTGAAGACCTGAATTTCTCAGAATTCCTTTGCAATACTATAATTCTAAGGACTGTTTTACACAGAGTTCCTTTAACCCTCCACAACTTGAGTCATACTACTGAAGATTTGCTTTTACTGTTTTAGCAAAAGGCCTCTGTATCTGAACTCATTGGTTTCAATGGGAGATAACATAATAATGCCATGTCCAACAAAAGAAGACAAAGCAATTGAGAAGTAATGGCTGTGTTAAAGACCTCTAGCTTAAATAATCATTCCTAGAAAAGAAGTTACAAGTAATGCCTGTTTCTACAGAGTTATGGCCGGATATACCTACTCTATCAATCATGCTCAGAATAGGCTCTATGAAAAAAAGGTGAAAACCTGAATTTCTCAGAATTCTTTTGTATTACTTGAATTCTAAGCACTATTATACACAAAGTTCCTTTAACCCTCCACATCTGCAGTCACACTGCTGAAGCTTTGATTTTCCTTTTTTATCAAAAGGCCTTTATATCTGCCAACATTGGTTTCAAAGGGAGATAACATAATGATGCCATTTGCAACAAAAGAAGACTAAGCAATTGAGAAGTAATGGCTGTGTTTAAGACATCTACCTCAGAGAACCTTTCATAGAAAAGAACTTACATGTAATGCCTGTTTCTACAGAGTAATGGTCAGATATACCTTCCCTTCAAAACATGCTCAGAATAGGCTATCTGCAAAAAAGGTGAAAACCTGCAATTCTCAGAAGTCTTTTGAAATTCTTCAATTCTAAGCATTGTTGTACACAGACTTCCTTTAACCCTCCACAACTTGAGTCAGACTGCTGAAGCTTTGCTTTAATTTTTTATCAAAAGGCCTTTATATCTGCTCACTTTTGTTTCAGTGGGCGATATCTAAATGATGCCATCTCCACCAAAAGAAGACCAAGCCATTGAGATGTAATGGTTGTGTGTAAAAGAACTCACTAAGAGAAAGCTCTCACTAAAGAACTTGTTGAAATCCCTGTTTCCACAGAGTTATGCTCAGATATACCATCTCTACGAAACATGTTCAGAATAGGCAATCTGAAAAAAAGGCCTAAACCTGAATTTCTCAGAAGTCTTTTTAAATACTTGAATTCTAAGCACTGCTGCACACAGAGTGCCTTTAACCTTCCAAAACTTGAGTCAGAGTGCTGAAGCTTTGCTTTTACTGTTGTAGCAAAAGGTCTTTGTACCTACCTTCTTTGGATTTAATGGGAGATAATATAATGCTGCCATTTCCAACAAAAAAAGACCAAACAATTGAGAAGTAATGGCTGTGTTTAAGATAACTAACTAAGAGAACCTTTCACAGAAAAGAACTTACATGTAATGCCTGCTTCTACAGAGTTATGGTCAGATATACTATCTCTACCAAACATGCTCAGAATAGGCTACTTGAACAAAAGGTGAAAACCTGAGTTTCTCAGAAGTCCTTTGAAATACTTGTATTCAAAGCACTGTTGTACACAAAGTTCCTTTAACCCTCCGCATCTTCAGTCAAACTGCTGAAGCTTTGCTTTTACTTTTTTATCAAAAGGCCTTCATATTTGTTCACATTGGTTTCAATGGGCAATATCTAAATGATGCCATCTCCAACACAATAAGACCAAGCAATTGAGATGTAATGGCTGTGTTTAAGACATCTAGCTAAGAGAACCTTTCCTAGGAAACAACTTACATGTAATGCCTGTTTTTACAGAGTTATGGTCAGATATACCTTCTCTACGAAACATGCTAAGAATAGGCTCTCTGAAAAAAAAGGTGAAAACGTGAATTTCTCAGAAGTCCTTTGAAATACTAGAATTCAAAACACTGTTTACTCACAGTTCCTTTAACCCTCCACATTTTGATTCAGACGGTTGAAGCTCTGCTTTTACTGTTTTAGCAAAAGGCCTTTATATCTGCCCTCATTGGTTTCAAGGGGAGAAATGCTAATGTTGCAATTATTCTCCCATTGAAACCAAAGAGGGCAGATATAAAGGCCTTTTGCTAAAAAAGTAAAAGCAAAGCTGCAGCACTCTGACTAAAGATGTGGAGGGTTAAAGCAACTCTGTGTACAAGAGTGCTTTGAGTTTAAGTATTTCAAAAGACTTCTGAAAAATTCATGTTTTAACCTTTTTTCAGATAGACTGTTACAAGCTTGTTTGCTAGAAAAGGTATATTTGACCATAACTCTCTAGGAACAGGGATTACCCAGAAGTTCTTTTCTGTACATTTTTCTCTTTGTTAGTCGTCTTCAGCGCAGGCATTACATATCACAGCCTTTAGCTTCATTTCGTTGAAATGGAATCATTAGGTTTTCTCCTATTGAAACCAATCTGTGCAGAAATAAAGGCCTTTTGATAAAAAAAAAAAAAACAAAAAAAACCCAAAGCTTCAGGAGTCTGAATAAAGATGTCGAGGGTTACAGCAACTCTGTGCACAACAGTACTTTGAATTCAGGTATTTCAAAAGACTTCTGAGATATTCAGGTTTTTACCTTTTTTCAGATAGACTGTAAAAAGCATGTTTGTTAGAAAAGAAATACCTGAGCATAACTCTCTAGAAACAGGGATTACCTGGAAGTTCTTTTCACTCTCAGTTTACTCTTAGCTCGTTGTATGAAACCCAAGTATTCCACATCAGGTGCTTTGGCTTATTTTCCTGCATAAGGCATCATTAAGTTTCCTCCACTTGAAACCAGTGAGGGCAGATTCAAAGGCCTTTTGCTAAAAAAGTAAAAGCAAAGCTACAGCTTTCTGCGAAAAGATGTGGAGGGTTAATTCAAGTCTGTTTCCAACAGTGTTTTGAATTTAAGTAGGTCAAAAGACTTCTGAGAAATTCAGGTTTTTACGTTTTTTTCAGATAAACCGTTATAAGCATGTTTGGTAGAAAAGGTATATCTGAGCATAACACTCTAGAAACAGGGATTACCCGGAAGTTCTTTTCTCTCACAGCTTTCTCTTACCTAGTTGTCTTAAAAGCAGGCATTCCATATCAAATGCTTTGGCTTTTTTTCCTGGAAATGGCATCATTAGGTTTTCTCCATTTTCAATCAATGAGGCTAAATATAAAGGCCTTTGGCTAAAAAAAGTAAAAGCTAAGCTTCTGGAGTCTGACTAAAGATTTGGTGGGTTAAAGCAACTCTGTGCAAGACAGTGCTTTGAAATCAAGTATTTCAAAAGACTTCTGAGAAATTCAGTTTTTTACCTTTTTTCAGGTGGACTGTTACAAGTATTTTTGGTAGAAAAGATATATCTGAGCATAACTCTCTAGAAACAGGGATTATCCGGAAGATCTTTTCTCTCACAGCTTACTCTTACCTAGTTGTCTGAAAAGCATGCTTTCCATATCAAAGGCATTGGATGTTTTCCTGGAAATGGAAGTTGGAAGTTCTTTTCTGTCACAGCTTTCTCTTAGCTAGTTGTCTTAAAGGCAGGCATTCCATATTAAATGCTTTGGCTTCTTTTCCTGGAAATGGCATCATTAGGTTTTCTCCCATTGAAACCAATGAGAGCAGATATAAAGGCCTTTTGCTAAAAAACTAAAAGCAGAAGGCCTCACTGTGGGGACTGGCTGGGGCAGCCAATGGGGAGGCTTGGCGACAGCATGTGGGGTGGGGTGCGGTACAGGGCGGGGCTGTATTTCCGAGGGTGGGCCATGTGCCATCCAGAGCTCAGAGGCAGAGCTGAGAAGAGCTGAGTGAGGTAGTGCTCTTGTGGGAGCCACCTCCCCACCAGGAGAGACAGGGAGCGGGTCCGGGAGGGAGAAAGGAGCAAGCTAGTAAGGACTACACACTCAGGGCATTCTGAGCGTTTGGTAGAGAAGGTATATCTGGCCATAACTCTGTAGAAACAGGCATTACATGTAATTTCTTTTCTATGACAGCTTTCTCTTAGTGAGTTGTCTTACACACAGCCATTATATGTAAACTTGTAATTGTTGTTTCTAGGGAGTTATGCTTAGATATACCTTTCTGACTCAACATGCTTGTAACAGTCTATCTGAAAAAAGGTAAAAGCCTGAATTTCGCAGAAGTCGTTTGAAATGCTTGAATTCTAAGCACTGTTGTACACAGAGTTCCTTTATCATTCCTCATCTTTAGTCAGATAGCTGAAGCTTTGCTTTTACTTTTTTAGCAAAAGGCCTTTATATCTGCCCTCTTAGGTTTCAAAGGGAGAAAAATTAATGATGCCATTTCCCAAAAAAAAAAAAAGACCACGAAATTGAGATGTAATGGTTTTGTGTAAGAAAACTCGCTAAGAGAACCTTTCCCAGAAAATAACTTACATGTAATGCCTGTTTCTACAGAGTTATGGTCAGATGTACCTTCTCTACCAAACATGCTAAGAATAGGCTATCTGAAAAAAAGGTGAATACCTGAATTTCTCAGAAGTGCTTTGAAATGCTTGAATTCTAAGCACTCTTGTACACAGAGCTCCTTTATCATTCCTCATCTTTAGTCAGATAGCTGAAGCTTTGATCTTACTTTTTTAGCAAAAGGCCCTTGTTTCTGTGCTCTTTGTTATCTGCCCTCATTGTTTTCAATGGGAGAAAAACTAATGACGCCGTTTTGAAAAAGAGAAGACCTAGCAGTTGCAATGTAATGGCTGTGTTTAAGACAACAGGCTAAGAGAACCTTTCCCAGAAAAGAACTTCCATGTAATGCCTGTTTCTCCCGAGGTATGGTCAAATATACCTTCTCTACAAAACATTCTAAGAATAGGCTATCTGAAAAAAAGGAGTAAACCTGAATTTCTAAGAAGTCTTTTGAAATACTTGAATTCTAAGCACTGTTGTACAGAGAGTTCCTTTAACCCTCCACATCCTCAGTCAGAATGCTGAAGCTTTGCTTTTACCTTTTTAGCAAAAGGCCTTTATATCTGCCTTCATTTCTTTCAATTGTCAAAAAGCAAATGCTGCCATTTCCAACTAATGAAGACCAAACATATTTGAAGTAATGGCTGTGTTTAAGACATCTAGCTAAGAGAGCCTTTCCCAGAAATGATCTTACATGTAATGCCTCTTTCTAAAGAGTTATGGCCAGATATACCTTCTCTACCAAACATGCTCAGAGGAGGCTATCTGAAAAAAAAGGTGAAAACCTGAATTTCTCAGAAGTCTTTTGAAATACTTGAAGTATAAGCACTGTTGTACACAGTGTTCCTTTAACCCTCCACATCTTGAGTCAGACTGCTGAAGCTTTGCTTTTACTTTTTTAGCAAAAGGCCTTTTTATCTAGCTTCATTGGTTTCAATGGGAGAAAAAATAATGGTGCCATTTCCAACAAAAGAAGACCAAGCAGTTGAGATGTAATGGCTGTGTTTAAGACAAAAAGCTAAGAGAATCTTTCACAGACAAAAACTTATCACAGAAAAAAAGGTATATCTAAGCATAACACTGTAGAAATAGAGATTACCGAGAAGTTCTATTCTGTCCAGCTTTCTCCTACTAGTTGTCTTAAACACAGGCACTACATTTCAAATGCTTTGGCTACTTTTCTTGGCAATGGCATCACTGGGTTTTCCCCCATTGAAACCTATGAGGGCTGATATAAAGGCCGTTTGCTAAAAAAGTAAAAGCAAAGCTGCAGCACTCTGACTAAAGATGTGGAGGATTAAAGCTACTCTGTTCACAACAGTCCTTAGAATACAAGTATTTCAAAGGACTTCTGAGAAATTCAGGTTTTCACCTTTTTTTTCAGATAGCCTATTCTAAGCATGTTTGGTAGAGAAGGTGTATCTGACCATAACTCTGTAGAAACAGGCATTACATGTTACATCTTTTCTGGGAATGATTTTCTTAGCAAGGGGTCTTAAACACAGACATTTATTCTCAATTGCCTGGTGTTCTTTTGTTGGAAATGGCAACATTATGTAATCTCCGATTGAAACCAATGTTGGCAGATATAAAGGCCTTTTGATAAAAAAGTAAAAGCAAAGTTTCAGCAGTCTGACTGAAGATGTGGAGGGTTGTGGGAAATTTGTGTACAACAGAGCTTAGAATTCAAGCATTTCAAAGGACTTTTGAGAAATTCAGGTTTTCACCTTTTTTTCAGATAGCCTATTTTGAGAAGGTTTGGTAGAGAAGGTCTATCTGACCATAACTCTGTAGAAACAGGCATTACATGTAAGTTCTTTTCCGTGAATAGTCCTCTTAGTTATTTATCTTAAACACAGTCATTACATTCCAATTGCTTGGTCTTCTTTTGTTTGAAATGGCATCATCAAGTTTTCTCCCATGGACACCAATGTTGGCAGGAATAAAGCCCTGTTGCTAAAAGAGTAAAAGCAAAGCTTCAGCAGCCTGAGCAAAGATGTGGAGGTTTAAAGAAACTGCGTGTACAACAGTGTTTTGAATTCTAGTATTTCAAAGGACTTCTGAGAAATTCACGTTTTCACCTTTTTTTTTCAGATAGCCTATTCTGAGCAAATTTGGTATAAAAGGTATATCTTACCAGAATTCTGTAGAATCAGGCATTACATGTAACTTCTTTTCTGTGACAGCATTCTCTTAGTGAGTTGTCTTAAGCACAGCCATTACATCATAATCGCTTAGTCTTCTTTTGGTGGAAATGGCATTATTAAGAGTTCTTCCTTTGGTTGGACTCCTTCTTCACTAATTTCCCAAATAGTTTATAGAGTACTGGAATCAATTGCTCTTTAAGTGTTTGATAGAATTCACTGGTAAACCCATCTGGCCCTGGAGATTTTTTCCTAGGGAGTTCTTTGATGGCTTGTTTGATTTCTTTTTCTGAGATGGGGTTATTTAGGTAATTCACTTCCTCTTCAGTTAATCTGGGCAACTAGTGATTTTGTAAAAATTCATCCATTTCACTAAGATTGTCATATTTATGTGCATACAATTGGGGAAAATAATTCCTCATTATTTTTTTGATTTCCTCTTCATTGGAGGTAGATTCACCCTTTTTATTTTTGACATTCATAATTTGGTTTTCTTTTCTTTTTTTTATCATATTGACTAGGGGTCTATCAATTTAATTGATTTTTTCATAGAACCAGCTCTTAGTTTTATTTATTAATTCAATGGTTTTCTTAATTTCAATTTTATTAATCTCACCTTTGGTTTTCCATATTTCCAATTTAGTACTTAATTGGGGATTTTCAATTTGTTCTTTTTCAACTTTTTCAATTGCATGTCCAATTCATTGACCTCTCTTCTCTCTGCTTTAATTAAGTATGCACTCAGGGATATAAAACTTCCCCTGAGAACTGCTTTTAGTGCATCCCACAAATTTTGGTATGTTGTTTCATTATTATTATTCTCTTGAATGAAATTATTGATTGTTTCTATAATTTCTTGTTTGAACGACCAATTTTTTAGGACTAAATTGTTTAATTTCCAATTAGTTTTTAGTCTATCTTTCCATGGCCCTTTATTGCATATCATTTTTATTGCATCATGATCTGAGAATGATGCGTTTAATATTTCTGCCTTTCTGCACTGGATTGTGAGGTTTTTATGCCCTAGTACATGGTCTATTTTTGAGTATGTACCATGCACTGCTGAGAAGAAAGTAAATTCCTTTTTATCCCCACTCAGTTTTCTCCAGAGATCCATCATATCTAGTCTCTCTAAGATTCTATTCACCTCCTTAACTTCTTTCTTGTTTATTTTGAGGTTAGATTTATCGAGTTCCGAGAGGGGAAGATTAAGGTCCCCTACTAGTATAGTTTTGCTGTCTATTTCTTCCTCTAATTCCTTTAACTTCTCCTCTAGGAATTTAGATCGTGTACCACTTGGTGCATATATATTAAGTAGTGATATTGCTTCATTCTCGATGGTGCCTTTTAGTAGGATATACTTTCCTTCCTTATCTCTTTTAATTAGATCTATTTTTGCTTTTGCTTTATCTGAGATAAGTATTGCTACCCCTGTTTTTTTTTTACTTTAGCTGAGGCATAATAAATTTTACTCCAACCTTTTACCCTTACCCTGTGGGTATCCCTTTGTTTCAAATGTGTTTCTTGTAGACAGCATATTGTAGGATTATGGTTTTTAATCCATTCTGCTATCTGCCTCTGTTTTATGGGAGAGTTCATCCCATTCACATTCACAGTAATAATGACTATCTGTCTCTTCCCCTCCATCCTATTCCCTCCCCTGTTTATGTTTTTATTTCTTCCTTCTCCCTTCCCCACATTGAAGTTTTCCCTTTTGACCACCCTCTCCCTCAGTGTTCCCACCCAGTGATCCCTCTTCTTTTTTTATTTTTTTTAAGCAATTGGGGTTAAGTAACTTGCTCAAGGTTACACGGCTAGTCATTATTTATGCGTGGGTGCTCATTTTCTGAGGCCGGATCTGATCTCGGGTCATCCAAACTCCGAGGCCGGCGCTCTAACTCACTGCGCCACCTAGCCGCCCCTTTAGGGCAATTGGGGTTAAGTAACTTGCCCAAGGTTACACGGCTAGGTTTTTGTTTGTGCGGATTAAGTGTCGGAGGCCGGCTCCGAACTCAGGTCCTTCTGATTCCAGGACCGACGCTCTATTCACTGCGCCACCTAGCCGCCCCATGTGATCCCTCTTCTTAACTTACCCTCTCCCCTTATTACTGTTTCCCTCCCTTCTAATCCCCCCCTTTAGTCCCCTCTTTTTCACCCCCCTTACCCTTCTGCTTTCTATAGGATGAAATAAGTTTTTATACTTATCAGAGTGAATTACTCCCCGTTTGATTCCAAACCAATGAGAGTAAATTTCAAACATTGCTCCTCTCCCTCCCTCCTTTTCCTCTATTTAATGAATTTATGTGTCTATTCACATTAAAATCTTAAACTTCACTGATTTAAGTTGATCCCTCTTTGAACCAGAACCAGTGAGAATAGTGTTTAAATGATGTTCCTCTCCCTCTTTCTTTCTCCTCTTCTATAGTGTGTTTTAATGTCCCTTCAGATGGCATATTTTACCTTTTCCTAGCTCATCCTTTCCTTTTTCCCATTACAGTACCTTTGATCCCCTTAATAGTTTTTTTTTTTTTTTTAGACATCAGGTTAGTGCATTCATACCCACACCCTCTATCTAAGTATAACCCTTTTGAAGGTCATGATAATCATAAAGATTTTGAAAATTGACAGTTATCATCTCCACATATACGGATGTGAACATTTTGCTCTTGCAGCACCCCAATTAATGAGCGTGTGTTTGTGGGTGTGGGTGTGTGCGCTTATGCATGTGTGAGTTTGTGTTTCTCTTGTTTACCTTTTTATGTCTTTCTTGAGTCTTGTAATTGGAGACCAAATCTTCCATTGAGCTCTGGCTTTTTCATCAGGAACATCTGGAAGTCCCTTATTTCATTAAACAACCATCTCCTTGCCTGGAAGATTATGCTCAGTTTTGCCGGGTAGTTAATCCTTGGTTGTCATCCTAGCTCTCTTGCCCTACGAAATATCCAATTCCAGTCCCTCCACTCTTTTAATGTAGAAGCTGCTAGGTCCTGTGTGATCCTAACTGTAGTTCCTCGATATTTGAATTGTTTCTTTTTGGCTGCTTGTAGAATTTTTTCTTTAATCTTGTGATTCTGGAATTTGGCTACTATATTTCGTGGAGTTTTCAGTTTGGGATCTCTCTCAGGAGGATTCCGGTGAATTCTGCCGATAGTTATTTTATCTTCTGATTCCAGGACCTCAGGACAGTTTTCTTTGACAATCTCTTGGAGCATGTTGTCTAGGTTGCTTTTTACATCATGGCTTTCTGGTAGACCAATAATTCTTAGGTTGTCTCTCCTGGATCTGTTCTCTAGGTCAGTTATTTTTCCAGTGAGATATTTTACATTTTCTTGCAATTTTTTGATCATCTTGTTTTGTTTGATTGGCTCTTGCTGCATCATAGGGTTCTGAGCTTTAATTTGATTGTCTCTAATTTTTATCGAATTACGGTCTTCAGTTATTTTCTGAAGTTCCTTTTTTAGGGAGGTATTTTCTCCAAATACTTCACTGAGACGTTTTTCCAAGTTGGTCACTGCCACCCTGACTTGGTCTTTAAAATTTTTCTTAAGCTCCTCCAGGAATGCTATTTTGGCTTGAGACCAGATCATGTTTCCTTCTGTGGTCTCAGGTGTCTGTAGAGAGTCTATATTGTCCTGTGTGTTTTGTTGTTCTTCCCCTGAGCATGTTTGGTGGAAAAGGTATATCTGACCATAACTCTGTAAAAACAGGCATTACGTGTAAGTTCTTTCTTGGAAAGTTTCTCTTAGCTAGATGTCTTAAACACAGCCATTACATCTCAATTGCTTGGTCTTCTTTTGGTGGAGATGGCATCATTTAAATATCGATCATTGAAACCAATGTGAGCAGATATAAAGGCCTTTTGATAAAAAAGTAAAAGCAAAGCTTCAGCAGTCTGACTCAAGTTGTGGAGGGTTAAAGGAAGTCTGTGTACAACAGTGCTTAGAATTCATGTCAAAAGACTTCGGAGAAATTCACGTTTTCACCTTTTTTTCTGATAGCCTATTCTGAGCTTGTTTGGCACAGTATGTATATCTGACCACTTTTGTTGGAAATGGCATCATTAGATTTTTCTCCCATTGAAACCAAAGGGTGTAGATATGAAAGCCTTTTGCTAAAGCTGTAAAAGCAAAGCTTCTGCAGTCTGACCAAAGATGTGAAGGGTTAAAGGAATTTTGTGTACCACAGTGCTTAGAATTGTAGTATTTAAAGGACTTCTGAGAAATTCAGGTCTTCACCTTTTTTTTCATATGGCCTATTTTGAGCATGTTTGCTAGAGAAAGTATATCAGACCATAACTCTGTAGAAACAGGCATTACATGTAAGTTCTTTTCTGTGAAAAGTTCCCTTAGTTAGTTATCTTAAACACAGCCATTACTTCTCAATTGCTTGCTCTTCTTTTGTTGGAAATGGCATCATTATTTTTTCTCCCTTTGAAACCAATGAGGGCAGACACAAAGGCCTTTTGCTAAAACAGTAAAAGCAAAGCTTCACCTGTCTGACTCAAGTTGTGGAGGTTTAAATGCAGTCTGTGTACAACAGTGCTTACAATTCAAGTATTTCAAAAGAATTCTGAAAAATTCAGGTTTCCGCCTTTTTTCAGATAACCTATTCTGAGCATGTTTGGTAGAGAACGTATATATGGCCATAACTTTATAGAAACAGGCATTACATATAACTTCTTTTCTATGATTGCTTTCTCTTAGCGAGTTTTCTTAAACACAGCCATTACATCATATATACTTAGTCTTCCTTTGGTGGAAATGGCATTATTAAGAGATGTCCCATTGAAACCAATGTGGGCAGATATAAAGGCCTTTTGCTAAAACAATAAAAGCAAAGCTTCAACACTCTGACTCAAGATGTAGAGGGTTAAAGGAACTGTGTGTACAAAAGTGCTTAGAATTCTATTTTAAAGGACTTCTGAGAAATTCAGGTTTTCACCATTTTTTCAGATAGCCTATTCTGACCATGTTTGATAGAGAAGGTATATCTGACCATAACTCTGTAGAAACAGGCATTACATGTTACTTCTTTTATGCGAATGATTCTCTTAGCAAGAGGTCTTAAACAAAGCCATTACATCTCACCTTATAATTCTTGTTTCTAGAGAGTTATGTGCAGATATACCTTTTCTCCCCAAAATGCTTGTAACAGTCTATCTGAAAAAAGGTAAAAATATTAATTTCTCAGAAGTCTTTTGAAATAATTGAATTCAAAGCACTGTTGGACACAGAGTTGCTTTAACCCTCCACATTTATAGTCAGAAATCTGGAGCTTTGCTTTTACTTTTTTAGCAAAATTCTTTATATCGGCCCTCATTTGCTTCATTGGGGTAAACCTAATGATGCCATTTCCAGGAAAAGAAGCCAAAGCATTTGAAATGTAATGTCTGGGTTTAAGAGAGCTAGACATGAGAAATCTGTGACAGAAAAGAAGTTCCGGGGAATCCAGGTTTCTAGAGAGTTATGCTCAGATATACCTTTTCTACCAAACATGCTTGTAACAGTCTATCTGTAAAAAGGTAAAAACCTAAATTTCTCAGTAGTCTTTTGAAATACTTGAATTCAAAGTTCTGTTGTCCACAGAGTTGCTTTAATGCTCGACATCTTTAGTCAGCCTGCTGAAGCTTTGCTTTTACTTTTTTAGCAAAAGGCCTTTATATCTGCCCTCATTGGTTTCAATGGGGGACAACCTAATGATGGCCTTTCGAGGAAAAGAAGCCAAACTATTTGAAATGTAATGCCTGTGTTTAAGTAAATGACCTAAGAGAAAGCAGGAGAGAAAAGAATTTCTGGGTCATCCATGTTCCTAGAGAGTCATGCCCAGAAATACCTTTTCTACCAAACATGCTCGCAACAGTCTATCTGAAAAAAAGGTAAAAATATGAATTTCTCAGAAGTCTTTTGAAATACTTGAATTCAAAGCACTGTGGTACACAGAGTTGCTATAACCCTCCCCATTTTTATTGAGACTGCAGAAGCTTTACTTTTACATTTTTAGCAAAAGGCCTTTTTATCTGTGCTCATGGTTTTCAGTTGGGGGAAACCTAATTATGCCATTTCCAGGAAAAGAAGACAAAGCATGTGATATGTAATGACTGCATTTAAGACAACTAGCTAAGAGAAAGCTTTGACAGAAACGCAATTCCAGATAATCACTGTTTGTAGAGAGTTATGCCCAGATATACCTTTTCTACTGAACATTCACATAACAGTCTATCTGAAAAAACGTTAATACCTAAATTTCTCAGTAGCCTTTTGAAATACTTGAATTCAAAGCACTGTTGTACACAGAGTTGCTTTAACCTTCCACATCTTTAGTTTGACTGTTGCAGCTTTGCATTTACTTTTTTAGCAAAAGGTCTTTATATCTGCACTCATTGGTTTCAAAGGGGAAAACCTAATGATGCCATTTCCAGGAAAAGAAGCCAAAGCATTTGAAATATAATGCCTGTGTTTAATAAAACTAAGATCAGCTGGACGGAAAAGATTATCTGGGTATTCCCTGTTCCTAGAGAGTCATGCTCAGATATAACTTTTCTACCAAACATGCTTGTAACAGTCTATCTGAAAAAAGTTAAAAACTTGAATTTCTCAGAAGTATTTTGAAATACTTGAATTCAAGGCACTGTTGTACACAGACTTGCTTTAACCCAACACATCATTAGTCAGACTGCTGCATCTTTGCTTTTACTTTTTTAGGAAAAGGCCTTTATATCTGCCCTTATTGGTTTCAGTGGGGGAAAACCTAATGATGCCATTTCCAGGAAAAGAAGCCAAAGCGTTTGAAATGAAATGCTGGTGTTTAAGAAAATCAGCTAAGAGAAAGCTGTGAAAGAAATGAACTTCTGGGTAATCCTTGTTTCTCGAGAGTTATTCTCATATATACCTTTTTTTTACCAAATATCCTTGTAAGAGTCTATCTGAAAAAAGGTAAAAACCTGAATTTCTCAGAAGTCTTTCAAAATACTTGATTTCAAGGTACTGTTGTACACAGAGTTGCTTTAACCCACCACATCTTTAGTCAGACTGCTGCTGCTTTGCTTTTACTTTTGTAGCAAAAGGCCTTTATATGTGCCCTCTTTGGTTTCAATGGGGCAAAACCTAATGATGCCATTTCCACGAAAAGATGCCAAAGCCTTTGAAATGTAATGCCTGTGTTTAAGAAAACTAACTAAGATAAGCTGGACGGAAAAGATTTTCTGGGTATTCCCTGTTCCTAGAGAGTTATGCTCTGATATATCTTTTCTACCAAACATGCTTGTAACAGTCTATCTGAGAAAAGGTCAAAACCTGAATTTCTCTGAAAACTTTTAAAATGCTTGAATTCAAAAAGTACTGTGGTACACACAGTTGCTTTAACCCTCCACATCTTTAGTCAGATTGCTGCATCTTTGCTTTTACTTTTTTAGCAAAAGGCCTTTATATCTGCCCTCATTGATTGCAATCAGGGAAAACTTAATAATGCAATTTACTGGAAAAGAAGGCAAATCATTTGAAATATAATGGTTGGGTTAAAGACCACTAGCTAAAAGAAAGCTGGACAGAATAGGACTTCTGGGTAATTCCTGTTCCTAGAGAGTTTTGCTTAGATATACCTTTTCTACCAAATATGCTTGTAACAGTCTATAAGAAAAAAGATAAAAACATAAATTTCTCAGTAGTCTTTTGAAATACTTGAATTCAAAGCACAGTTGTACCCAGAGTTGCTTTAACCCTCCACATCTTTAGTCAGACTGCTGCAGCTTTGCTTTAACTTTTTTAGCAAAAGGCCTTTATATCTGCTCTCATTGGTTTCAAAGGGGGAAAAGCTAATGATGCCATTTCCAGTTAAAGAAGCCAAAGCATTTGAAATGTAATGGTTGGGTTTAAGACAACTAATTAAGAGAAAGCTGCGACAGAAAAGAACTTCCGAGTTATCCCTGTTTCTAGATAGTTATTCTCAGATATACCTTTTCTACAAACATGCTTATAACAGCCTATCTAAATAAGGTAAAAATATGAATTTCACAGAAGTCTTTTGAAATTCTTGACTTCAAAGCACTGTTGTACACAGAGTTCCTTTAAACCTCCACATCTTTAGTCAGACTGCTGAAGCTTTGCTTTTACATTTTTAGCAAAAGGCCTTTGTATCTGCCCTCATTTGCTACAATGAAAGAAAACATAATGATGCCATTTCCAGGAAAAGAAGCCAAAGCATGTGATATGTAATGCCTTTGTTTAAGACAACTAGCTAAGAGAATGCTGGACAGAATAGAATATCTGGGTAATCCCTGTTCCTAGAAAGTTTTGCTCAGATATACTTTTCCTACCAAACATGCTTGTAACACTCTATCTGAAAAAAGGCAAAACTATAAATTTCTCAGAAATCTTTTGAAATTCTTGAATTCAAAGCACTGTTGTACATGGAGTTGCTGTGATCTTCCAGATCTTTAGTAAGACTGCTGCCTCTGTTTAAGACCAGTAGCTAAGAGAAAGCTGCTCCAGAAAAGAACTTCTGGGTAATCCCTATTTCTAGAGAGTAATGCTCAGTTATACCTTTTCTAACAAACATGCTTGTAAGAGTCTATCTGAAAAAAGGTAAAACATGAATTTCTCAGAAGTCTTTTGAAATACTTGAATTCAAAGCACTGTTATACAGAGAGTTGCTTTAACCCTCCACATCTTTAGTAAGACTGCTTCACCTTTGCCTTTACTTTTCTAGCAGAAGGCCGTTATACCTGCCCTCAATGTTTTCAACAGGAGAAAAATTAATGATGCATTTTCCATGAAAAGAAGCCAAAGCATTTGACATGGAATGCCTGCATTTAAGAAAACTAGCTAACAGAAAGCTGTGACAGAAAAGAACTCCTGGTTCATCCCTGTTCTAGACAGTTATGCTCAGATAAACCTTTTCTACCCAACATGCTTGTAAAAGTCTATCTGAAAAAAGGTAAAAACCTGAATTTTTCAGAAGTTTTTTGAAATACCTGAATTCAAAGCACTGATGTGCACAGAGTTGTTTTAATGCTACACATCTTTAGTCAGAAAGGTGAAGCTTTGCTTTTACTTTTTTAGCGAAATGCCTTTATATATGCCCTCTTTGTTTCAATGGGTGAAAACCTGATGATCCCATTTCCAGGAAAAGAAATCAAAGCATTTGTTATGGAAGGCCTGCTTTTAAGTCAACTAGCTAAGGGTAAGCTGTGAGAGAAAAGACCTTTGGGGTAATCCATGTTTCTCGAGAGTTAAGCTCAGATATACCTATTCTACCAAACATGCTTGCAACAGTCTATTTGAAAAAAAGGTAAAAACTTGAATTTTTCAGAAATCTTTTGAAATACCTGAATTCAAAGCACTGTTGTTGACAGAGTTGCTTTAAGGCTGCACAGCTTTAGTCAGAAAGGTGAAGCTTTGCTTTTACTTCTTTAGCAAAAGGCCTTTGTATCTGCCCTCATTGGTTTCAATCGGAGAAAACTAAATGATGCCATTTGCAGGAAAAGAAGCCAATTCATTTGATATGGAATGCCTTCGTTTAGGACAACTAGCTAAGAGAAAGCTGTGATAGAAAAGAATTCCCAGGTAATCCCTGTTTCTAGAGTGTTCTGCTCAGATATATATTTTCTACCAAACATGCTTGTGTCAGTCTATTTGAAAAGAGGTAAAAAACTTTAATTTCTCAGAAGTCTTTAGAAATACTTGATTTCAAAGCCCTGTTGTGCACAAAGTTGCTATAAGCCTCCACATCTTTAGTCAGCCTCCTGAAGCTTTTCTTTTACTTTTTAGCAAAAGGACTTTTTTATCTGCCGTCACTGGTTTCAGTGGGAGCAGACTTAATGATACCATTTCCAGGAAAAGAAACCAAGGCATTTGGTAAGTAATGACTGAGTTTAAGACAACTAGCTAAGAGAAAACTGTTACAGAAAAGAACTTCTGCATAATCTCTGTTTCTAGAGAGTTATGATCAGATAAAACTTTTCTACCCAACATACTTGTAACAGTCTATCTGACAAAAGGTAAAAACCTGAATTTCTCAGAAGGCTTTTGAAACACTTGAATCCAAAGCACTGTTGTACACAGAGTTCCTTTAACCCTGCACATCTTTAGGCAGACTGCTGAAGCTTTACTTTTACATTTTTAGCAAAAGGCCTTTATTTTTAGCCTCATTGATTGAAAAGGAGAAAACCTAATGATGCCATTTCCAGGAAAAGAAGCTAAAGTATTTGATACAGAGTGCCTGGGTTTAAGACAACTAGCTAAGAGAAAGCTGTGAGAGAAAAGAACTTCCGGGTAATACCTGTTCCTAGAGAATTTTGCTCAGATATACCTTTTCTCCCCAACATGCTTGAAACAGTCTGACTGAAAAAAAGTAAAAACCTGAATTTCTAAGAATGCTTTTGAAATACTTGAATTCAATGCAATGTTGTACACAGAGTTGCTTTAACCCTGCACATCTTTAGTCAGAGTCCTGAAGCTTAGCTTTTACTCTATTAGCAAAAGGCCTTTATAACTGCCCTCATTGGTTTCAAAGGGAGAAAATATAATGATGCCATTTCAAGGAAAAGAAGCCAAAGCATTTGATATGGAATGCCTGTGTTTAAGACATCTAGCTAAGAGAAAGCCGTGACAGAAAAAACCTTCCGGGTAATCCCTGTTTCTGGAGAGTTATGCTCACATGTACCTTTTCTAACAACCAGGCTTGTAACAGTCTATCTGAAAAAAAGGAAAAACCTGAGTTTCTCATAAGTCTTTTGAAATACTTGATTTCAAATCCCTCTTGTGCACAGAGTTGCTTTAACCCTTCACATCTTTAGTCAGACTCCTGAAGCTTTGCTTTTACATTTTAAGCAAAAGGCCTCCATATTTAGCCTCATTGATTGAAAAGGGAGAAAAACTAATGATGCCATTTCCAGGAAAAGAAGCAAAAGTATTTCATATGGAATATGAACGCAGGTTTAAGACAACAAGCTAAGAGAGAGCAGTGACAGAAAAGTACTTCTGGGTAATCCCTGTTTCTAGAATGCTGTGCTCAGATATACCTTTTCTACCAAACAGGCTTGTAACAGTCTCTCTGAAAAAAGGTAAAAACCTGAATTTCTCAGAAGTCTTTTGAAATACTTGAATTTAAAGAATTGTTGTACACAGAGTTGCTTTAACCCTCAACACCTTTAGTCAGACTCCTGAAGTTTTGCTTTTACTTTTTTAGCACAAGGCCCTATATCTGCCCCCATTGGTTTCAGTGGAAAAAAACTAATGATGACATTTCCAGGAAAGAAGTCAAAGCATTTGATGTCTAATGCCTGCATTTAAGACAACTTGCAAAGAGAAGGCTGTGACAGAAAAAAACTTCCGTATAATCCCTGTTTCTAGAGAGTTATGCTCAGATAAACCTTTTCTACCCAACAGGCTTGTAACAGTCTGTCTGAAAAAAGGTAAAAACCTGAATTTCTCAGAAGTCTTTTGAAATACTTGAATCCAAAGCACTGTTGTACGCAAAATTCCTTTAACCCTGCACATCTTTAGGCTGACTGCTGAAGCTTTGCTTTTACATTTTCAGCAAAAGGCCTTCATATTTAGCCTCACTGATTGAAAAGGGAGAAAACATAATGATGCCATTTCCAGGAAAAGAAGCAAAAGTATTGCATATGGAATGCGTGTGTTTAAGATAACTAGCTAAGAGAAAGCTCTGATAGAAAAGAACTTCCGGGTAAGCCCTGTTTCTAGAGTGTTGTGCTGAGATATACCTTTCCTACCAAATAGGCTTGTAAGAGTCTCTCTGAAAAAGGTAAAAACCTGAATTTCTCAGAAGTCTTTTGAAATACTTGAATTTAAAGAAATGTTGTACACAGAGTTGCTTTAACCCTACAGAATTTAGTCAGACTGCTGAATCTTTGCTTTTAGTTTCTTACCAAAAGGCCTTTATATCTGCCCTCATTGATTTCAATGGGAGAAATGCTAATGTTGCAATTTTTCTCCCATTGAAACCAAAGAGGGCAGATATAAAGGCCTTTTGCTAAAAAAGTAAAAGCAGAGCCTTCAGCAGTCTGACTAAAGATTTGGAGGGTTAAAGCAACTCTGTGTACAACAGTGCTTTGAATTCAAGTATTTCAAAAGATTTCTGAGATATTCAGCTTTTGACCTTTTTTCAGGTAGACTGTTACAACCATGTTTGGTAGAAAAGGTATATCTGAACATAACTCTCTAGGAACAGGGATTACCTGGAAGTTGTTTGCTGTCCACTTTTACTTAGTTGTTTTCAACGCAGATGTTACATATCACATGTTTGGCTTCTTATCGTTGACATGGTATCATTAGGTTTTCTCACACTGAAACCAATGAGGGCGGATACAAAGGCCTTTTGCTAAAAAAGTAAAAGCAAAGCTTCAGCAGTCTCACTAAAGATGTGTTGGGCATAAGCAACTCTGTGTACAACATTTCTTTGAATTCAAGTATTTCAAAAGACTTCTGAGTAATTTATGTTTTGACCTTCTTTCAGATAAACTGTTACATGCATGTATGGTTGAAAACGTAAATCTGAGCATAACTCTCTAGGAACAGAAATTACCCAGATGATCTTTTCTGTCCAACTTTCTCTTAGTTAGTTGTCTTCGATGCAGGCACTTCATAACACATGCTTTCACTTCCTTTCGTGGAAATGGCATCATTACGTTTTCTCCCATTGAAACCAATGAGGGTAGATACAACGGCCTTTTGCTAAAAAAGTAAAAGCTAAGCTTCAGGAGTCTCACTAAAGATGTTGATGGTTAAAGCAACTCTGTGCACAACAGTGCTTTGAATTCAAGTATATCAAAAGACTTCTGAGAAATTTAGGTTTTTACCTTTTTTCAAATAGACTGTTACAAGCATGTTCGGTAGAAATGGTATATCTGAGTATAACTCTCTACAAACAGGGATTAGCCGGAAGTTCTTTTCTGTCACAGCTTTCTCTTAGCTAGTTGTCTTAAATGGAGGCATTCCATGTCAAATGCTTTGGCTTCTTTTGGTGGAAATGGCATCATTATATTTTCTCCGGTTGAATCCAATGAGGGCAAATATAAATGCCTTTTGCTAAAAAAGTAAAAGCAAAGCTTCAGCAATCTCACTAATGATGTGGAGTTTGAAAGCAACTCTGTGTCCAACAGTGCTTTGAATTCAAATATTTCAAAAGACTTCTGAGAAATTTATGTTTTTACCTTTTTCAGATAGACTGTTACAAGCAAGTTTGGTAGAAAAGTTATATCTGAGCATAAGTCTCTAGAAACGGGCATTACCCAGAAGTTCTTTTATGTCACAGCTTTCTCTTAGCTAGTTGTCTTAAAGGCAGGCATTACATATGAAATGCTTTGGCTTCTTTTTCATGGAAATGGCATAATTAGGTTTTTCTCCCATTGAAAACAATAAGGGCATATATAAAGGCCTTCTGCTAAAAAAAGTAAAATTAAAACTTCAGCAGTCTGACTCAAGATGTGGAGGGTTAAAGGAACTCTGTGTACAAAGTTCTTAGAATTCAAGTATTTCAAAAGACTTCTGAGAAATTCAGGTTTTCACCTTTTTTTCAGATAGACTACTCAGAGCATTTTTGGTACAGAAGGTATATCTGACCACAACTCTTTAAAAAGAGGCATTACACGTAAGATCTTTTCTGTGAAAGGTTGTCTTAGCTAGTTGTCTTAAACACAGCCATTACATCTCAATTCCTTGGTCTTCTTATGTTGGAAATGGCATCATTAGATTTACTTCCAGTGAAAGCAATGAAGACGGATATAAAGGCCTTTTGCTAAAACAGGAAAAGGAAAGCTTCAGCAGTGTGACTAAAGATTTGGAGGGTTAAAGGAACTCTGTGTACAACACTGCTTAGAATTCTAGTATTTCAAAGGACTTTTGAGAAATTCAGGTTTTCACCTTTTTTTCAGATAGTCTACTCTGAGCATGTCTGGTAGAGAAGGTATACCAGAACATAAGTCTTTAGAAACAGGGATTAAAAAGATATTCTTTTCTGAGACAAGTTCTCTTAACTAGTTTTCTTAAAGACAGCCATTTCATTTCAATTGCTTGATCTTCTTCTGTTGGTAATGGCATCATTAGATTTTCTCCCATTGAAACCAGTGAGGGCATGTATAAAGGCCTTTTACTAAAACAGTAAAAGCAAATATTCAGCTGTCTGACTAAAGATGTGGAGGGTTAAAGGAACTCTGTGTACAGCTGTGCTTAGAATTCAAGTATTTCAAAAGACTTCTGAGAAATTCAGGTTTTTACCATTTTTTAGATAGACTGTTAAAAGCATGTTTGGTATAAAAAGTATATCTGAGGATAACACTCTAAAAGCAGGTATTATCCGGAAGTTCTTTTCTCTCACACCTTTCTCTTAGCTAGTTGCCTTCAACGTAGTCATTCCATACCAAATGCTTTGCCTTCTTTTCCTGAAAATGGCATCATTAGGTTTTCTCCCTTTGAAACCAATGAGGGCAGATATAAAGGCCTTTTGCTAAAATAGTAAAAGCTAAGCTTCAGGAGTCTGATTAAAGATGTGCAGGGTTAAAGCAACTCTCTATACAACATTGCTTTGAATTCAAGTATTTCAAAAGAATTCTTAGAAATCAGGTTTTTACATTTTTTCAGATAGACCGTTACAAGGAAGTTGGGTAGAAAAGGTTTATCTGAGCATAATTCTCTACAAACAAGATTATCAGGAGTTTCTTTTCTCTCACAGCTTTCTCTTAGCTAGTTGTCTTAAACGCAGGCATTCCATATCAAATGCTTTGGCTTCTTTTCCTGGAAATGGCATCATTATGTTTTTTCCCATTGAAACTGATGAGGATAGATATAAACGCCTTTTCCTAAAAAAGTAAAAGCAAAGCTTCACCTTAATGACTAAAGATGTGAAGGGTTGAAGGAACCCTGTATAGAACAGTGCTTTGAATCCAGGTCTTTCAAAAGACTTCTGAGAAATTCAGGTTTTTACCTTTTTTCAGATAGAAAGGCATGTTTGGTACAAAAAGAATATCTGCGCATAACACTCTAGAAACAGGGATTACCAAGAAGTTCTTTTCTCTCACATCTTTCTCTTTGCTAGTTGTCTTAAACACAGGCATTCCATATGAAATGCTTTGGCTTCTTTTCCTGGAAATGGCATCATTAGATTTTCTCCCATTGAAAACAATGAGGGAAGATATAAAGGCCTTTTGCTAAAAAAATAAAAGCAAAGCTTCAGCTTTCTGACTAAAGATGTGCAGAGATAAAGCAACTCTATGTACAACAGTGTTTTTGAATTCAAGTATTTCAAAAAGCTTCCGAGAAATTCAGGCTTTTACCTTTTTTCAGGTAGACTGTTACTAGCATATTGTGTAGAAAAAGTATATCTCAGCATAATTCTCTAGAAACAGGTATTATCCAGAGTTTCTTTCCTCTCACAGCTTTCTCTTAGCTAGTTGTCTTAAATGCAGGGATTCCATATCACATGCTTTGGCTTCTTTTCCTGGAAATGGCATCCCATTGAAACCAAAGAGGGCAGATATAAAGGACTTTTGCTAAAAAAGTATAAGCAAAACTTCAGTTTTCTGACTACAGATGTGGAGGCTTAAAGCATCTCTGTGTACAACAGTGCTTTGAATTCAAGTATTTCAATAGACTCCTGAGAAATCCACGTATTTACCTTTATTCATATCGACTGTAAAAAGTATGTTTGGTTAAAAAATGTATATCTGAGTATAATGCTCTAGAAACAGGGATTACCTGCAAGTTCTTTTCTGTCACATCTTTCTCTGAGTGAGTTGTCTTAAATGCAGGCGTTCTATATCAAATTCTTTGGCTTCTTTTCCTGGAAATAGTATCATTAGGTTTTCCCCTATTGAAAGCAATGAGGGCAGATACAAAGGCCTTCTGCTAAAAAAGTAAAAGCAAAAATTTAGCAGTCTGACTAAAGATGTGCAGGGTTAAAGCAATTCTGTGTACAACAGTGCTTTGAATTCAAGTATTTCAAAAGACATCTGAGACATTCTGGTTTTTACCTTTTTTTCAGACAGACTGTTACAAGGTTGTTGGGTAGAAAACATATATCTGAGCCTAACTGTCTATAAACAGGGATTACCCGGAAGTTCTTTTCTGTCACTGCTTTCTCTTAGCTAGTTGTCTTATACACAGGCATTCCATATCAAATGCTTTGGATTCTTTTCCTGGAAATAGCATCATTAGGTTTTCTCCCTTTGAAACCAATGAAGGCAGATATCAAGGACTTTTGTTAAAAAAGTAAAAGCAAACCTTCAGCTTTCTGACTAAAGATGTGCCACCTTAAAGCAACTCCACGTACAACAGTGCTTTGAATTAAAGTATTTCAAAAGACTTCTTAGAAATTCAGGCTTTTACCATTTCTTACATAGACTGTTATAAGCATGTTTGGTATAAAAAGTATATCTGAGCATAACACTCTAGAAACAGGGATTACGCGGAAGTTCTTTTCTCTCACAGCTTTCTCTTAGCTAGTTTTCTTAAATGCAGACTTTTCATATCAAATTCTTTTCTACTTTTCCTGGAAATGGCATGATTATGTTTTCTCCCATTAAAACCAATGATGCCAGATGAATAGACCTTTTGCCAAAAAAGTAAAAGCAAAGCTTCAGGAGTCTGACTAAAGATGTGGGGGGTTATAGCAAGTCTGTGCACAACAGGGCTTTGAATTCAAGTATTTCAAAAGTCTTCTGAGAAATTCAGGTTTTTACCTTTTTTCAGATAGACTATTACAAGCATTTTTGGTAGAAAAGGTATATCTGAGTATAACTCTCTAGAAACAGGGATTACCCGGAAGTTCTTTTCTGTCACATCTTTCTCTCAGCTACTTGTCTTAAACACAGGCATTCCATATCATACGCTTGGGCTTTTTTTCGTGGAAATGGCATCATTATATCTTCTCCCATTGAAATCAATTTGGGCAGATGTAAAGACCTTTTGCTAAAAAAGTAAAAGGTAAGCTTTAGCAGTCTGACTAAAGATGTGGAGCGTGAAAGCAACTCTGTGTACAACAGGGCTTTGAATTCAAGTATTTCAAAAGACTTCTGGGAAATTCACGTTTTCACCTTTTTTTCAGGAAGTCTATTCTGAGCATGTTTGATACAGAAGGTATGCCAGACTGTAACTCTTTAGAAACAGGGATTGCACGGATTATCTTTCCTGTGACAAGTTCTCTTAACTAGTTTTTTTCAAGATAGCCATTACATCTCAATTTCTTGATCTTCTGTTGTTGAAAATGGCATCATTAGTTTTTCTCCCATTGAAACCAATGTGCGCAGGTATAAAAGCCTTTTTCTAAAACAGTAAAAGCAAAGCTTCAACAAGCTGACTAAAGATGTGGAGGGTTAAAGGAACTCTGTGTACAACAGTGTTTGGAATTCAAGTATTTCAAAAGACTTCTGAGAAGTTCAGGTTTTCCCCTTTTTCTCAGGTAGCCTATTCTGAGCTTGTCTGGTAGAGAAGGTATACCAGATCACAACTCGGTAGAAACATGCATTATTTGTAAGTTATTTTCTGGGAAAGGTTCTCTTAGCTAGTTGTCTTAAACACAGCCATTACATCCATCTCAATTGTTTGGTCTTCTTTTGTTGGCAATGGCATCATTATATTGTTTCCCTTTGAAACCAGTGAGGGCAGATACAAAGGACTTTTGCTAAAAAAGTAAAAGCAAAGCTTCAGCTTTCTGACTGAAGATGTGCATGGTTAAAGCAACTCTGTGCACAACAGTGCTTTGAATTCATGTATTTCAAAAGAATTCTGAGAAATTTATGTATTTACGTTTTTCAGATAGACTGTCACAAGCATGCATGGTAGAAAACATATATCTGAGCATAACTCTCTAGGGACAGGGATTACCCGGAAGTTCATTTCTGTCGCACCTTTCTCTTAGCTAGTTGTCTTAAATGAAGGCAATCCATATCAAACACTTTGGCGTCTTCTCATGGAAATGGCATCATTAAGTTTGCTCCCATTGAAACCAATGAGGGCAGATACAAAGGCCTTTTGCTAAAGAAATAAAAGCTAAGCATCAGCAGTCTGACTAAAGATGCTGATCATTAAAGCAACTCTGTGCACAACAGTGCTTTGAATTCAAGTATTTCAAAAGATTTCTGAGAAATTCAGGTTTTTACCTTTTTTCAAATAGACTGTTACAAGCATGATTGGTAGAAAAGGTATATCTGAGCAGAACACTCTACAAACAGGGATTACCAGGAAGTTCTCTTCTCTCACAGCTTTCTCTTAGCTTGTTGCTTAAACTCAGGCATTCCATATCAAATGCTTTAGCTTCTTTTCCTGGAAATGGCATAATTACGTTTTCTCCCTTTGAAACCAATGATGCCAGATATAACGGAATTTTGTTAAAAAAGCAAAAGCAAAGCTGCAGCAGTCTGCCTTGGAGCGTTAAAGCAACTATGTGCACAACAGTGCTTTGAATTCAAGTATTTAAAGACTTTTGAAAAATTCTGGTTTTCACTTATTTTCAGATAGACTGTTACAAGTATGTTTGGTAGAAATGGTGTATCTGAGCATAACTCTCTAGAAACAAGGATTACCCAGAAGTTCTTTTCTCTCACAGCTTACTCTTAGCTTGTTGTCTTAAAAGAAGGACTTCCATATCAAATGCTTTGGCTTCTTTTCCTGGAAATGGCATCATTAGGTTTTCTCCCTTTTAAACTAATGTGGGCTGACATAAAGGTCTTTTGCTAAAAAAGTAAAAGCAAAGCTTAAGCACTCTGACTAAAGATGAGGAGGGTTAAAGCAACTCTGTGTACAACAGTGCTTTGAATTCCAGTATTTCAAAAGACTTCTGAGAAATTCAGGTTTTTACCTTTATTCAGATAGACTGTTACAAGCATGTTCGGTAGAAAAGGTATATCTGAGCATAACTCTCTAGAGACAGGGATTACCCGGAACTTCTTTTCTGTCACAGCTCTCTCTTAGCTAGTTGTCTTAAATGTAGGCATTCCATGTCAAATGCTTTGCCTTCTTTTCCTGGAAATAGCATCATTAGGTTTTCTCCCATTGAAACCAATGAGGGCAGATATAAAAACCTTTTGCTAAAAAAGTAAAAGGAAAGCTTCAGCAATCTCACTAAAGATGTGGAGGTTGAAAGCAACTCTGTGTAGAACAGTGCTTTGAATTCAAGTATTTGAAAAGACGTCTATGAAATTTATGTTTTTACCTTTTTCAGATAGACTGTTACAAGCATGTTTGGTAGAAAATGTATATCTGAACATGGCTCTCTAGAAACAGGGATTACCCAGAAGTTCTTTTATGTCACAGCTTTCCCTTACCTAGTTTTCTTAAAGGCAGGCATTACATATGAAATGCTTTGGCTTCTGTTGCATGGAAATGTCATCATTAGGTTTTTCTGCCATTGAAACCAGTGAGGGCAGATATAAAGGCCTTCTTCTAAAAAAGTAAAAGCAAAGCTTCGGCAGTCTGACAAAAGATGTGGAGGGTTAAAGGAACTCTGTGTATAACAGTTCTTAGAATTCAAGTATTACAAAAGACTTCTGAGAAATTCAGGATTTCAACTTTTTTTTGGGATAGCCTATTCTGAGCATGTTTGGTCACAAAGGTATATGTGACCACAACTCTGAAGAAACATGTATTATATGTCAGTTCATTTCTGTGAAAGGTTCTCTTAGCTAATTGTCTTAAACACAGCCATTACATCTCAATTGTTTGGTCTTCTTTTGCTGGAAATGGCAGCATTAGGTTTACTCCCTTTGAAACCAATGAGGGATATAAAGGCCTTTTGGTAAAACAGTAAAAGCAAAGCTTCAGCAGTCTGACTTAAGATGTTGGAGGGTTAAAGGAACTCTATGTACAACAGTGCTTGGAATTCTAGTATTTCGAAGGACTTTTGAGAAATTCAGGTTTTCACTTTTTTACAGAAAGTCTATCCTGAGCATGTTTGGTAGAGAAGATATATCTGACCATAACTCTGTAGAAACAGGCATTACATGTAACTTCTTTTCTATGACAGCTTTCTCTTAGCGAGTTGTCTTAATCCCAGCCATTACATCATAATTGCTTAGTAGTCCTTTGGTGGAAATGGCATCATTAAGAGATCTCCCATTGAAACCAATGTGGGCAGATACAAAGGCCTTTTGGTAAAACAGTAAAAGAAAAGCTTCAAGAGACTGACTCAAAATGGGGAGGGTTAAAGGAACTGTGTGTACAACAGTGCTTTAAATTTTAGTTTTTCAAAGGACTTCTGAGAAATTCAGAGTTTCACCTTTTTTTCAGCCTATTCTGAGCATGTTTGGTAGAGTAGGTATATCGGACCATAACTCTGTAGAAACAGGAATTACATGTAAGTTCTTTTCTATGAATGGTTCTCTGAACTAGATGTCTTAAACACAGCCATTACTTCTCAATTGCTTTGTCTTCTTTTGTTGGAAATGGCATCATTATGTTATCTCCCATTGAAACCAATGTTGGCATTTATAAAGGCTTTTTGATAAAAAAGTAAAAGCAAAGCTTCAGCAGTCTGACTGAAGATGTGGAGGGTTGTGGGAACTTTGTGTACAACAATGCTTAGAATTCAAGCATTTCAAAGGACTTTGGAGAAATTCAGGTTTCCACCTTTTTTTCAGATAGCGTATTCTGAGCATGTTTGGTAGAGAATGTATATCTGACCATAACTCTGTAAAAACAGGCATTACATGGAAATTCTTTGCTGGCAAAGGTTCTCTTAGCTAGTTGTCTTAAACACAGCCATTGAATATCAAATGCTTGGTCTTCTTTTGTTTAAAATGGCATATTTAAGCTATCTCCCATTGAAACCAAAGTGGGTAGATATAAAGGCCTTTTGCTAAAGCAGTAAAAGCAAAGCTTCAGCAGTCTGACTGAAGATGTGCAGGGTTAAAGGAACTGGATGTACAACAGTGCTTAGAATGCTAGTATTTCAAAGTAATTCTGAGACATTCAGGTTTTCACCATTTTTTCAGATAGCCAATTCTGAGCATGTTTGATAGAGAAGGTATATCTGACCATAATTCTGTATAAACAGGCATTACATGTTATTTCTTTTCTGGGAATGATTTTCTTAGCAAGAAGTCTTAAACACAGCCTTTTCTTCTCAATTGTTTGGTCTTCTTTTGTTGGAAATGGCATCATTATGTTATCTCCAATTGAAACCAATGTTGGCAGATATAAAGGCCTTTTGATAAAAAAATAAAAGCAAAGCTTCAGCAGTCTGACTGAAGATGTGGAGGGTTAAAGGAACTGTGTGTACAACAGCACTTAGAATTCAAGCATTTCAAAGGACTTTTTAGAAATTCAGGTTTTCACCATTTTTCAGATAGCTTATTCTGAGCAGGTTTGGTAGAGAAGGTATTTCTAACCATAACTGTGTAGAAACAGGCATTACATGTTACTTCTTTCTTGTCTGGGAATGATTTTCTTAGCAAGGGGTCTTAAACACAGCCTATTCTTCTCAATTGCTTTGCCTTCTTTTGTTGGAAATGGCATCATTATGTTATCTCCCATTGAAACCAATGTTGGCAGATGTAAAGGCCTTTTGATAAAAAAGCAAAATCAAAACTCCAGCAGTCTGAGTAACAATGTGGAGCATTAAAGGAAGTGTCTGTACAACATTGCTTAGAATTCTAGTATTTCAAAGGACATCTGAGAAATTCACGTTTTCACCTTTTTTTTCAGATAGCTTATTCTGAGCAGGTTTGGTAGAGAAGGTATTTCTGACCATAACTCTGTAGAAACAGGCATTACATGTTACTTCTTTCTTTTCTGAGAATGATTTTCTTAGCAAGGGGTCTTAAACACAGCCTTTTCTTCCCAATTGCTTGGTGTTCTTTTGTTGGAAATGGCATCATTATTTTATATCCGATTGAAACCAATGTGGGCAGATATAAAGGCCTTTTGATAAAAAAGTGAAAGCAAAGCTTCAGCAGTCTGACTGAAGATGTGGAGGATTGTGGGGACTTTATGTACAACAGTGCTTAGAATTCAAGCATTTTAAAGGACTTTTGAGAAATTCAGGTTTTCACCTTTTTTTCAGATAGCCTATTCTGAGCGGGTTTTGTAGAGAAGGTATATCTGACCATAACTCTGTAGAAACACGCATTACATGTAAATTCTTTTCTGTGAATGGTTCTCTTAGTTAGTTATCTTAAACACAGGCATTACATTTCAATTGCTTGGTCTTCTTTTGTTTGAAATGGCATCATCAATTTTTCTCCCATAGACTCCAATGTTGGCAGATATCAATGAACACAGAAACAAGGGCCTTTTGCTAAAAAAGTAAGAGCCACGTGTTCCCCAAATACTGGTCCCAAAATCCATAGGGCTCTAACCTCTCACTTTGTCCTAGGCATATCTGTGCTGATAATTCTGGAATGGCCACAATTGCTGGTGTTCTGGGGTTCCACCAGCAGGCTGAAAGTCTGGCCGCCCTGGGGCTAAAACCGCGGACCTGGGCTCTGCACTGTAGGTTCCCAGTGCGCTGTGCTGCCTGCTCTCAGAGTGCTGTGCTGGCCGCTCCCTGCAGGGCTGCTAGGCTGTCCTCAGCAGGAGGTTAGCTTCTCTGTGCCTTTCTTTGGGTGCTGTGGCTCCAGAAGTTGTTCGGTGCTCCCTTTTACATTGTTTGAAATTTGTGTCCAAGCATTCTTGATGAAAAAACCAGAGTTGAATAGAAAATTTGACATTCAGATACAAGAAGCAAGAGATGCTTGAGAAGGTAATCAAAGAAAAGAAATCAAAAGGATCTTATCAAAGTTGGACTATTTACAGTCCTACATGGAAAAACATTAACTGTGCTTGATGAAACCTTTCTTATTATGAAAATAATTGAAGAAGGGTACATGGCATATGTTCATAGGTATACATGGATAGAGGGCACAGGTTGAATTTGATGGGAAGGGATGATTATTTTATTTTTGGAGGTCAATTGGTGTTGGGTGACTTGCCCAGGTTCACGTGGCTGGGTTTTTGTTTGTGTGTTGGGTGTCTGGGACCGGATCCGAGCTCAGGTCCTTCTGGCTCCATGCCCGGCGCTCTGCTTGCTGTGCCACCTAGCCACCCCAAGGAAGGGATGATTCTTTATGGGTGAAGTCAGGAGGTGTGAGAGGAAAGTGTCAAGAGGAGATGGAGAGAGACAGAGTAGGGCAAACTATATCATGTAGAAGAGGCAAGGGGAAGTAGTTGCAGGGGAGGGGAAGAACAGGAAGGCAAAAAGGCAAAAGCATATTTTCACTGAAGTTGGCTCAAGGAGAGAAACACATACATACTAAATGGAATATCTTACCCTCACTCACACTCCTGAGTAGGGGAAAGGGGGATGAGAGGGGGGATGATGGAGGGGAGGGCATTCTGGAGAGAGGGGAAGTACCCACTATCAAAGAGGGACAGGATCAAAGTAGGGAATGGACCAGGTGGGAGGTGAGACAGGTGGGAGGGAAATATAAGCAATCTTTTACAGTCTTTTATCTACTATGGTATTGCTTTGCATAGATATACACATAAAACACATACTGAATTGCTTATCTTCTCAGAGGGAATGGGTGACAAGGGAGAAAGGGAATGGATCTGATAATCGAAGTTTTAAAATTAAATGTTTCATAAGATGTCCAGGCAGTGGGGCTCAGAGATTCACCTTGCCCTAATGGCAAAGTCGAAGGGGGTATGGGAGAAGATATGGGAGAGCGCAGACTGGATGAGGGGTTATCTAGTGGGACTGCTATTCTGGGGTGGTGGGTAGGGAAAAAATGGGGGAAAAATGTAACTCATAATCTGGTGGAAATGAATGATGTAAACGAGAAATTAATAAAGCATTTGTTGAATAAAAAAAAGAAAAAGAAAAATGCAAAATAAATAAATAAATAAATAAAAATTAAAAAAAAAAGAGGAAAAAAAAAGAAATACTTGACTTCTAAACACTGTGGTACACAGAGTGACTTTTTCCTTCCTTACTTGGGTCAGAATGCTGAAGCTTTGCTTTTACTTTTTTAGCAAAAGGCCTTTTTCTCTGCCCTCTTTGGTTTCAATGGGAGAAAAACTAATGACTCCATATCCAAAAAAAGAAGACCAAGTAATTGAGATGTAATGGCTGTGTTTAAGACAACTAGCTAAGAGAACATTTCACAGAAAAGAACTTACATGTAATGCCTGTTTCTACAGAGTAGTGGTCAGATATACCTTCTTTTCAAAATATTCTCAGAATAGACTATCTGAAAAAAAAGGTTAAAACATGGATTTCTCAGAAGTCTTTTGAAATAATTGAATTCTAAGCACTATTGTATACAGAGTTCCTTTAATCCTCCAAATGTTGAGTCAATCTCCTGAAGCTTTGCTTTCACCTTTTTAGCAAAATACCTTTATATCTGCCTTCATTGGTTTCAAAGGGAGATAAGCTAATGATGCCATTTCCAACAAAATAAGACCAAGCAAGGGGCGGCTAAGTGGCGCAGTGAATAGAGCGCCAGCCCTGGAATCAGAAGGACCTGAGTTCGGAGCCGGCCTCTGACACCTAATCCGCACAAACAAAAACCTAGCCGTGTAACCTTGGGCAAGTTACTTAACCCCAATTGCCCTAAAGGGGCGGCTAGGTGGCGCAGTGAGTAAGAGCGCCGGCCTCGGAGTTTGGATGACCCGAGATCAGATCCGGCCTCAGAAAATGAGCACCCACGCATAAATCAAATGACTAGCCGTGTAACCTTGAGCAAGTTACTTAACCCCAATTGCTTAATATACAAAAAAAAAAAATTATTAAAAAAAAAAATAAGACCAAGCAATTGAGATGTAATGGCTATGTTTAAGACAACTAGCTAAGAGAACCTTTCCCAGAAAAGAACTTACATGTAATGCCTGTTTCTACAGAGTTATGGACAGATATACCTCCCCTACCAAACATGCTCAGAATAGGCTATCTGAAAAAAAGGTGAAAACGTGAATTTCTCTGAAGTCTTTTGAAATACTTGAATTATAAGCACTGTTGTACAAAGCGTTCCTTTATCCTTCCACATCTTTCCTCAGATTGCTGAAGTTTACTCTTACTTTTTTAGCAAAAGGCCCTTGTATCTGCGCTCATTGTTATCTGCCCTCATTGTTTTCAATGGGAGAAAAACTAATGATGCCATTTCCAAAAAAATAAGACCTAGCAGTTGCGATGTAATGTCTGTGTTTAAGACAACTAGCTAAGAGAACCTTTCCTAAAAAGAACTTACATGTGATGCCTGTTTCTACCGAGGTATGGTCCAATATACCTTCTCTACAAAACATGCTAAGAATAGGCTATCTGAAAAATAGGTGAAAACCAGAATTTCTCAGAAGTCCTTTGAAATATTAGAATTCTAAGCACTGTTGTACACACAGTTCCTTTAACCCTGCATATCTTGAGTCAGACTGCTGAAGCTTTGCTTTTACCTTTTTAGCAAAAGGCCTTTATATCTGCCTTCATTTCTTTCAGTGGTCAAAAAGCAAATGATGCCATTCCCAACAAAAGAAGACCAAGCAATTGAGAAGTAATGGCTGTGTTTAAGAAATCTAGAGAAGAGAACCTTTCCCAGAAAAGTACTTCCATGTAATGCCTGTTTCTACAGAGTTATGGTCAGATGTATCTTCCCTACTAAATACACTCATAACAGGCTATCTGAAAAAAAGGTGAAAACCTGAATTTCTCAGAAGTCTTTTGAAATACTTGAATTCTAAGCAATGTTGTATACAGAGTTCTTTTAACCCTCCACATCCTGAGTCAGACTGCTGAAGCTTTGATTTTACTTTTTTAGCAAAAGGCCTTTATATCTGCCTTCATTGGTTTCAATGGGGGAAAACCTAATCATGTCTTTTCCATGTAAATACGCCAAAGCATTTGATATATGCCTGCATTTAAGAAAACTAGCTAATAGAAACCTGTGTCAGAAAAGAACTTCCGGGTAATACCCATGCCTAGAGAGTTATGCTCAGATATACCTTTTCTACCAAACATGCTTGTAACAGTCTATCTGAAGAAAGTTAAAACATTAATTTCTCAGAAGTCTTTTGAAATACTTTAATTCAAAGCACTGTTATAGACAGAGTTGCTTTAACCCTCCATATCTTAAGTATGACTGAAACAGAGAACGCTGTGACAGAAAAGAACTTCTGGTAATCCAT